>JAPYYZ010012953.1:0-13818 GCA_030522705.1 Eretmocerus eremicus | reverse complement strand
ATTGGCTTCGTTCTACTCATGCATCAAATTTGTAGTGTGAGAAAATAGCATGTTCCGATACAATGGCGAAATTCAAGCTTTTGACCTTCTGCGGGTAAGACTTGCATTTTCCTCCTTGTGCGCGGAAACTATACAACTTCCCGCCCTTTTCGCATCGGAAGATTTGTAATTCCTGCGACCTGAGGCGAAAAAATAGTATACACACGTAGATTGTATGGGTGCGGGCACGGGGACCTGATATGCGAAAAATTTCCTACACCTTTGTATCAAAATATACTAATTCATGACCGCGCGTGTATTGCACTATAAGTTTAGACAATCTGTGAGTGGGAATTGCAAACTTGCACCCGAACGTAATTTTCATCACAGAATGTCAAAAAGTTTGTATATTTCTATACAGGGGCATAAGAATATTTTTCGCATCCAAGTAATATAATTTCAACCCGAGCCATGAAGTAAGGTCGGAATCATCACGAGAATGCAAAAAACTTTTTCCATCTACTGTGCGCGAAAGAGCCATATCCACATAGTTTTTCGATCCTCTTTCCCTTACAGACGATAGAAAAATAGCATTCGGCACTCTGGTGGGATGATTTCTGCATCCACTGAAAATATCACTCGGAGTGCGGAAATCAACTTTTCCGCCCTAGTATCAAAAACTACTATTGTTTGCATCCGTGTGATGGCTTTCCGGACCGAGCCAAACGCGAGGGTCGGAATTATTACGACGATGCAAAAAATAACATTCACGCCTGCGTATCCAACAATATTTTTTCATCACTTTAACCTGAAACTGCCTCGTTCAAACGCAGTTCTAAAGTTCTGGTGGTGAAAAAATATATCCGCCCTGTGTTCACACGGCCATTTCGGGACCTGAGAACTTATTTTCCTCGCTTTGCTCGGGAAATGAACTGTCCGAACAAGGCCCCGAAATGGACGTACGCGAACAGGACGGAAATATACTATTTGGCAATCTGTGAGTGAAAATTGTCAACCCCTGTGCAAAGTCAACTTCCGTGCATAGAATGGCAAAAGAGGGAGGGGTATTTCTGGTACGAAGGACTTGTAACTCTCGCTTTGCTCGTGTCACAAACAGTCCTTCGTACAAAACTACCCGACCACGTGCGGTGGCATAAACACCATTTTCCATACACTGGTACTCAACTACCATTGGTATACTATGAGAGGGTGAGATTATGAATAATTATGAATAAATGAACCCCTCAAACGTCACGCGTGTATTTTGCGTGAAAACTTCGAATAAATGAGTGACTCTTAACTCTTGGATC
Source organism: Eretmocerus eremicus (assembly GCA_030522705.1). Lineage (NCBI taxonomy): Eukaryota > Metazoa > Arthropoda > Insecta > Hymenoptera > Aphelinidae > Eretmocerus > Eretmocerus eremicus. The sequence goes on along the minus strand of JAPYYZ010012953.1, from coordinate 12,529 downwards.
AATTATCCATAATACTCACTAGTGCTAAACCGAGGATTCCATATCTGAATTGTACCATTTGAAAGAATTGAGCAATAACGCTCCTTGTTGGATAATTATTCTAAAAGATTCATTATATTCGGACAATGTGAGTAATATTCGTATTCATTAAAAAATGCATAGATTCAGAAGAACTATGTAACATATATTGTCGCCAAATATTTATAATACGTAATGTACTCATTTATTCCATTCAAATGACCTTATACAACTCAAATTGCTGATTATTCATCAGCTACATGAACAATCGCGCCCTGAAGGGGCATAATCTCATTCCTTCGAGTCCGCTTGAGAGAGGCTCCATTTTTATGAGATAATTATACCGGTAAAGAAATGTGATGGATTTATACAATTATTGCCGCGGGATTAATGTTCAAAGATTTGATTTCGCGGCTGGTCTCGTCCATTGCTAAACGAACAGATTTGAGTTTTTCACGATCGCGACGCGTGAAAACTGACCTCCCAATTAGAGGAACGATCGTAGTTCTGCCGCTTGGAATTGTGGTCTATGGCGTGGGTGGGCCATATACGCACTGCGCAAAGGGGGCAGAACTAATAAGACCTACCCGGCCGCGGTTGATTACTTTTTACGCTAACGACCTGGCCCGTAGGTAATCGGTCGTCAGCGTCGCGCTCGAGGGGAATCACCATTGGAAGAACTCTCAATGGCGATGTCTATCATTAAATCGCGACCAAACTCACATCTTGACCGATTGGCTCATTTAGGACCATTTGCCTCCATATCAACTCAACTGGTGTTCTAGTCGACGGAGCGGCAAGTCGCCTGCATCCGGAATCATCTCCTGGTCGAGAGTTCGAGCTGGCTAGTCGCCACCAGGCGCGGATTACCCCTATCGCCGGCTAGCTCGAGGAACGAACGTCCGTTCGTATGAAATTGGTGTCCAGCAGACAACTGTCCTCTCCAGTTTCTCCGCTGATCGATCCTCGGCTCCTCGTTGATCGCCGTCTTCCACCTATGCCGAAAACTATACCACTTTCGGGGGAAACGCGCAACACACGCTTACATGCATCGCCGAATGGATTTCGCGCCCGACACGTGATTTGAGCTAGTTTGGAGGGGGGGGGGGTCGCGAGAAAGAGAGGCATGATCGGCGCTATGCGAGCAAGAAAAGCCCTATATATGTTTTCATGCGTATGCGAGAGATCTGCAAGACGAGCGATCAATGTATTACGAGGAAAAGAGATGATTATATAGTCTAGAGTTAGTTTACATGGCTATATACTGTTTGTTAGTCGATTAGAGAAAAACAGACAGTCACATGCTGATTCTACGCGATCCGATAGGTCTGGTACGGCTCGAGAGAGCCAATATTGGAAAATGACTTTTTGAAATTTTAGCAAAATTCCGACCGTTACAACTAAGAAGGAGAGGGCTTGACCTCCCTACCCGAGAGCTCAATATTGCTGGAAACTTTTTCACACATTCTTTGACCCCAAAAAGATACCCATATTTTTTGTTTAGTCCAATGGGCCTTGCCTCCGTAGACACAGTGAGGAACATTAACATGGCCCATATAGGCGCATATTGAGAAGTTGAATACATAAGATTGCAATGCTCAAGTTTCTGCCTGTATCTTCGGATGGGAGACCCATTCAACTAACAAGAAAGTACAATTATCTTTCCTAGGTTAAAAAAATGTGTCAAAAGATGTTCAGCCAAATTGTTCTCCCGGAGAATGATTAGTCTCCTTGTAAGTAGTTTTATAGTTTATCTTGAGCTCTCCCCATGAGAAATTATGAGACAAGCTCGGTCACGATTGTTTGATGATGCGCGTTCTTGCCATTCTTTTGCAGTTGAAAATCGAAGTGGGTATCCGCAGTCGTCCCTTCTGAGTCCGCGTGATCTCCAGGCAGAAATGGGAATTCCAAAATAGTACATTTCAGTACAAAGGCGTAAAAAGTAGTTTTTGATACAAGCGCGGGAGAGTTGGTTTCCGCATTACAATGATATGGAAACCACTCACCCGAGTGTTGAACACTCTTTTTCCGTCGTCTGGTCTGGGGAAGAAAGTAGAAGAAATGTGTGAGAATGGCATTTTTCCAGAACAGACGACGGAAAAGTACGTTTTACGCCCATGTATCGAACTATAGCTTTTGACAGTCTGTGAATGAAAGTTACCAAACTGTGCGCAAAGTTAACTTTCACGCACAGAATGTCAAAAAATTTTTCCAAGGGGTTTTTTTTACTTTTTCGCTATCGAGAGGTTATAGGGATGGATATTCTTCTGTAAAAAAACGAATCATCTGTGAAATTCCGCCCCGTGCTCGGACGAGATTCTAATCGTGAAATTGTTATGATGGATGATCATACGAAATGCTATTATTACTCATAAGTTTCAAATACGAATGCTCCTGTTGAAAAAGTTTGCAGCGACGGTTATTGGGAGAGATCCTGAGTGTACTGGTCGCCATAACCACGAAAATGTTCAAAAAATGAACTTGCGTCACTTTGGTCGATAGTTCTCTTTATCGAATTAATTATCCACGACTGATTGCCGGCTGTGAACGGTAATTATCAAATACTCAAGGAGCTCTAAATGAAACCGACGTCTTTTCTCATCGTTTGCGCAGAGATACTCATTACGAACAAATCCTCTCTCGTGATGTCAAACAGCAAGCGTCAATTGAACACACCAACGCAGCGGCAGTACATGACTGAGACATCTCATAAGTACCGTCAGAGTCTGTAATCACTGAAATCATGGTAGGAGAGTAAATTGAAAACGCACGTCATCTCGAAAATTACTGGAATATTCTCGAGTTTCTCTCTAATTACGCTAACTCGTTGGCGTAATAATTTTTCTCTACCGTTCGCGAAAATGCCGCCACTTTAGGTGCGCCAATTTCTTTATTCGGCATCGGAAAAAATTCGTACCGCCTTCGTTCTCAAGTCCTGACCCACGAGCGGTATATTTTAGGCAAGAAATCAATGGAGTCGGACGTCAAGAGAGTCGATCAAACGTGACCTTTCGAGTGCTGTAGGGCCTATATCCAGCAACTCGCTGAAAGCGGCTCTTCATCAAAATTCAACCAAGTGTTGAATTAGTTCGATGAAAATTCGATCGCGAGGAGCTCCAAGACCGGCAGAGCTCACATTCGGAACATCGGGTCAAAAATGTTGAAATTCAACAAATATTGCACAGTGCCCAAAAGAACAATGAGAATAAGTTCAGGTATATTGACTCATCGCAACTTGGCGTGTTTCAAGGTCAGCTAAATTGAAAAAAAGCAATCTCCACCGTCGGAGAACAATGCAGTTCACTCATACATACGGTTATAAGTGTAGCACTGTTTGAGGCTTTATTTCGCGCTGCACCGGAGTCGCGTGCGATCCCACGCGTTTAGCGTGACATGTACGTCAGCAGCAGCAGTAGCGGCAGCGGTGCAACGGCAGCAGCTTTTGGCCCGTATATACGAGCAAAGCCACTTTATGAGCCAGTCTCCAGCACTCGGTGCGAGATTGATCGAAATTCGAGAGCAGCTCGAGCGCAGCGGTGCAACGAGAATTTCCGATGGGCGAAACTTGCTCACGAGAGAGCTAGAGAGAGGATCCGTGACACGACAAAATGCAATCATATAGCTTCTATTCTGCGGCACGTGACTTTGCAGATTAAAGGAGCGACAGTGAATTTAAATCGCTTGCCGCCAAAGTAGTGCGCCCGGCTCTGCGAGCTGACCCGCTTGACGCTTATAAATTATAGATTCCTCGTGATGGGCGGCTCGAGGGGACTTTATCACTTTGGACCCGACCCAAGTATCATCGGACCTAATAGCATGCGTTATTTGAGCGCGGTTTGCTTTAGATTCCCTAGAATCGGTTTTACTGTGAAAACGGAAAGTAAGTTGAGATCACAAAGGAATTTGATTTAGGAGTATGGAGGATTGATCACATCTGAATTATGGAGAAGTGCTGGTTTTCCACGTGAAGATGGAAACATGAAACATTTGTGTTGTCTACCGTGTTGCTGATGGTGGTTTTTGACTTATATTCACGTCCCAGGCTATTAGAAATCTTACAAAATGCTTATATTCATTAAAGGTATTTAATGAAATGTAGCTCAGAGTTCATGATTCGTAATTATTCTGAACTAAGATTTTCTAGGCTCACAAAGGGAAGACCAGAGTTTTGGTTTATAGATCTTTACCAAATTTTTTTTCTCGCACTGCCTAGAACATGAACAGACCAGAAAATTTTCATCAGATGATCTACCTGTCCGGAGATCCAGATAGGAGCTCAATAGAAGAGAATTTTTTGAGAAAAATTACCCTCAAGCTTCGTGTCAAAATTACCCTAAACAGTGACAATCGCACACTGTGCGTCATTTTTCGCGCAGACTTAGGATAATTTTCATCCAACCTAGGATTATTTTTACCCTGACTTGGGGTAATTTCTCCTCAACGTTAGTAAGGATTCACAACTCATACGTATACCACGGCCTGGTGCGACTTGGGATAATGTTTACCCTAAGTCGAGGATGAATTTCATAAGTAACATGACTGCATTTTTCATACCAATTGTAAATTTTCCCTCAAGTTTTACGAATTTCATCGTAAATACATATAAATTTTACATAAGTTTCAGTGAGAAAATGCCTCAAGTGGCAATTTGCCCCAGCTTCACCACAAATCTTCAGGTAATTTTCACTCAAAAATTCTTGCGTGTAGCATTGCTCATATGGACCTGTGTTGAAAGGTTATATTGAAATATGATTGTAATACTAAACTTGTTGGCTGTATCTCTGGACAGGAGGCCCGTTTGACGGAGATACTTTGAATTCTTCATATACTGGATGGTACACGAGACTGGAAAAATATGTTGGTGGAGATTGGTGATCCGAACCCCTGCTCCTCCCTCGTCAGTCCTTGTTCGTTTTGTTATCGACGATGCCAGAAGATTTCAGTGGTGTTGTTTTTATGTGGAAAATCTACCCTGTCGCCAACCCAGCAGATCAAAAGAATTTTAAAACTTTTCTGCCAAGAGCTTAGAGGATGATTCATTTCTCAGGCGCCGGACACGAGCAGAGGAAAAAAGTATGCGGAATTCAGTAGCAGCTGAAAAAATAACAATATTTTTGCTCCTAAAATAAAAGGTAGAAAAGTTGCGGACTCGTTGAGATACGAAATATGCTCTCTTTGTTCAGCTGAGCGAGTTTGGATATTCACCGTTTGCGTATGCAAAACTGAATAAATTCTTAAAAATGCACTTGCGCGTGTAGTGTTGGTCGTCACAATGAAGATGGAACGCATAAACAAAATAAATTGCTGTGACGCGTGTCAACACCAGTCCCTTTTATTTGACTCTAATAGGACCCGCTGACGTCAATCTGTACGTGCTTGTGCATCGTATGCATCTCTTTGCCCACTTTGCTGTATCATGCAGTTCTCTCTTGATATTTCTGAAAGATGGCAAACTGTTTTTTGACCCACCTGCCCATCTCTGCGTCTATTCAACACTGTGAGAATATTATATAAAACTATTCTCTCAAGGTGGAATAATTTGAACCTTGATGACATTCCTGGAATAGATGTACACGGTGTTAGTAGATATAAGTTCTTAGTTTAACGTCTCGGTACCTGCTCTTTCGAGCTCTATCCAGACGGCACCCATGTGCGTGAGGTTGAGATACGCTCAACCAGCGCGTCAGCAACTGCTAACTACCGATTTCACCTCGGTGAGGGGGACCTATGGTTTAGGGTGGGTTCCGAACCACCGAGACCGCCGTGAAAAGCACATGAGAAAAAATCCCAGTAGTGCCGGCCGGGAATCGAACCCTGGCCTTCCGCGTGGGAGACCAAGCACTAGATCCACTAGGCCACGGCGACCTTCACACAGTGTTTGTAGCGAGATTGTGCCAATAATTCCCTTCTACAATTGAGTTCCAATTGGATATCTTGAAATAGATTGGAATTCGAGTTACCATCATCTGCCCTTGAGGAAGATTTTTCTGGTTTTTTTCTTGTATGAGGCTATGGAGAGTCGATTCATTATTCACAAATGATCATCTAAATTATGTTCCAAATTTCTTTCATCAACTGACATCAGAAGTAGCTATAGCCCTTTGAGCTATCTTCATGCTGAAATCAAAGATGGGAGAGAAATTAGATTTAGGATAATCGCCGATATGTGTCCAACGATCCATATGGATGAGATTTCAGGTCTCGGGGCTGCGGTACGCAAATTTCTGAAGAAAACTCGAATAAATCTGCCTTTATGTAAACAAAACTCTTCCCGATGATCTGTAGACAAAACTGAGATTCGGGGCCCTTGCAGTATATTAAAGAACTATTACTTTTGAATAATCCAACAAACAATTCATCTCCAGACCTAGGCTGTCGAAGAGTTCTACATATCTCGAAGATTTGTCGAAGAGCGTCAAATACAAGAATCACCAGACAGGAATTCTCATCATATCCTCAGGGAGGTAATTTACTAACAAAGAACTATCAAAAAGTGTGGAAACAACTTGGACCCATCCAAAAATTTGCGCTCTGAAGATTTCACAAGACTTAGCAAACATTGCTTGCCAACCATCGACGCACGTGTCTCTTTGCGTCGGATTACCGCATCGGGCAATTATCATTCACTCAGTGGTTTCTCAATCGGCCTCAATTCTCTCGTCGAACCATTGTGTATCTCTGACGCCCGAGTCGCGAGCATACGCAAGGAGACGAGTAATACCAATCGGCAACAACATCTTCTCGTCGCGGAAGCGCTTGTTAGTTGCCACTACTGTCTCATCGGACATTCTCACTTACACAAAGATATCGATGAACTGCAAGAATGCAGCTAGATTAGATAACTCGTGATACGTCCAAGGATTACACCTCTCACCTCGATCCGGACTCACTTCCGGAAATAAACCAGTTTCCTGTGTGTGCGAAGATTGCAATGCTTTCATTATACTTTATTTAAATGGTAGAGAATGAGGAAATGGCCCAGCCGATTCAAAAGAACTCATTAGTTTGTAAAACACCTCCGGATACCACGGATACCACAGTGTCTAGCTGGATGAAAATTTTTTTTGTTTCTATATCTACTAAAAATTACGTCACAGAGATTTGGTATTAACAATCAAATTCATTCGATCATCATTGGAATCACATCAGGATGATGAAATCGGATTGATAACGAAGCTTACCAACGAATCATCTACTTGTGTCTAATGTGCCTCATTTCGGTAACATTTTTCAGTAAGTGCATTCACAAGTCAGAGCAGAGATATGGCTGTTCCTTCGATAAGTCTCGAGCATACTCATAGGGATCAGACCTCATTATACGAGTCTAGTTACGAGGAGGCTATGAGTAATGACGTCTTGAAGATATGAAACTAGTATAATTCTAGAGAGAATGCATGGTAAGATTTGAGTTCCAGAAGGACATAAGGTATTGATAAATATTACTCGTGAAACGGTTGTCAAGAGCACATCTATTAAGGGATCTTGAGTGAAAATTTAGAATTCTAAGAATAAAGATGAATAAACTCAAATATAAGAGAGATGATCTGGGATGTAGGAGAATTCTTTCCATCTTACGAGATTAAACTCTTATTGGAGTATTCCCTGGTCCCATCATCACTACTTGTTAATTCTGAAGAAACGTCTCAAAGCATTATCGTTAAAAAGATCACAAGATTTCTTCCGTTGCTTTTAAAATCTGCTCAGGAATTTTTCTTGTGTGGACGCGGTCTATTCTTGTTGGCAAGTTGTCAAACGTGCACAAGTGGATGGATTTCATTCATTTCTGTCGTCACTGGAGGCAAAGTCGGAAGATTTTTAGACGTAAAACATCCTTTTTTCTAGAATTTATTTTATACAAGTCTGGATCTCAAAGCTCCTCGTCAATCATAAATTTCCAATTTCAAGACTCAAGCCAGTCGTTATTCGTCTTCACAATTCTCCCTCAAAATTCCCTCCGAATTCCAAATAGAAAATATTTCCAACGGCGGCATCTTTTATAGGAATAACAAAAGTCCATCCGCTATTCGACAAAAGCTCGCGTTTGAACGGAAGCAAGAGTTTCCAATCCGATTCAAACCCTCATCACGAGAGATAGTCACCGTACGTTTCAACGAAACTGCGGGGCAGTTGGAGCCGTTTGAAAGAGCCTATGCACTCGGGAAACTGCCAGTCTGGGCCGAGACAAAGCAGAGTAGAGTCGACTCGCGGAGACGTGGAACACAGAGGAGGTACATTATTCGTAGCTCTCGACATCGCAAGATCAGACGAGAGCTTTTGGAGAGGCTCCGATATCGACAGACTGCGCGAGCTTGCAGTCGGAGCCTCTCGGTATGATCGAACGTCCCGCAACCTCGCAAAATCACGGTCTTTCGCGTATAGGTATCCACCCCTAACCGTATCTGCACAAGCCTTGTGCACAATTGGATTGGAAACACCTGAAATTGTTGCAAGAGTGAAATAGCGAGCAGAGCAGTCGGAATGGTTTTGAGTGACTATTATCGCGTGTCATCGGAGGCGCATCACAGACGTGGAGTTGCGCGTCGCTCTGATAAATGCAGCTCGTTCGTTGTGGATACGCGCCGAGCATTGTATCGTGCGCCGGCTGCCGAGACAAGAGCATCTCGTTGTAGTACAGAGCGTAGTATACGTGTAGTAGATCGATTCGGCCCCGCGCCGGCAATCGTCGTCTCTCTCAGCTTGCGATGACGTCAAAGCGCGCGCACGTATTACGCCCTGCACGATACGCCCGGGCGCTATGCGTATAAACTCACTTTGAGAGATGCACCTCGACGCCTGCCACGTGGTCGAATCCATATCGACGCGTACACGCGTAATCGCATGTGTACCGTGTGGAGCGCGTGCACATTGGCTGTCAAAGAAGCTAAGGAGGGGAGGGGGGGGGTCAGCGACCTAAGGGGTTAAGTTTCGTATGAAGATTTTTCTCCCGGATTCTTGTCGGCGAGTCAAAACTACTCTTCCCCAGATATTGAAGAAAAGCCATAGACCCATTGATTCTACGAGATTTCATGAGATATTGAGCCACGCTGATTTTTGTTCTGGCAAAACAAGTGGGTGGTTAACATTCCGTAAGTACGCGCATCCCTCTTTGATTCTGAGATCTAATTGAATCAAGAGCTAGCTGAATCATCATCTAGACGGCCCATTCCGAAAGTGATCTAGACGAGTTTTAAGGTAAATTACAGCTGTTAGAAAGAGTGATACAAAATTCTCGCCTAAAGCAGAATTTAGTGATAACAATCAGTCTCATGCCTACTTGAATTAGAAGCCACCGCGCCCCAGTGGATACCTTACAGAAGGTTCAGTTTGAATCCTGATCGGGACCACTGTGAATTCTCATAAGTGCTTTTTCAGTGGCTTCGGTGATTCGAAACCCATCCAAAACTGTAGATCCCGCAAAGTGAGTTCGAAAAAAGATTGATCATGTGTTAATGGAAAAAAAGTACCCGTTCGAAGTTCCCGTAGTTGTGGTTAACCTTCATAGAATTAATTCATTGTTAGCAAAGAAATAATTGTGAGGAGTTCGTGGTTTTGAATCAGAACCCAGAACAGAGATGATATGACACACACACCTAGACAGCTGTTCCCCAGTGACCTCGGTAGAGACTATAAGATTGAGAGTTCTCTCATACTCTGTGGAACTCTTATAAGTCCAGAGGACCAGTTGTTGAAGGTGAGGAGAGAGGATTTACTTGGTCACTGACGAGAAATCTACGATAAAACTTCTACCAAAATCTGGCTTTCAAACAGCTCCGAAAAAGTTATCATTCCATGTAAGAAATGAAGGTGAGCACGTACATTGCTATAACCGCATCGCCTGTACCCTTCATGCGGTTGAGGTTAACGTGCGTCAGGTGTACTAACCCACTACTCAGTGTACGCTTTCTCATTCCGAGCGTCAGAACACCATAGGCGTCACCTTTGACTGAAACTTTGACGCTTAGGCCAGGCCTGGCTCGAGCTGAATCAGTCATTCGACTCTGCGATGATGCAATCGGTGATGCGCATCGCCCTCGCCCTCGACGTATTCGTTGCCCACGTGCTCAAGCTCCCATTATCCGTATGACCAATGCATGCAGTTATAGCCGTCATCCACCCACCAGTGTAATACCCACGTGGCGGACAGAGCATTGAGGAAAAGCTTTATCTATAAATTGCAATCAATCTGTTCACTTAATTTTATAACGCAGAGGCGTTCAATGATTGTAACTTGGATGTAGAGTATGGAAAAATTTTTTTAATTTTTCCCTTTGAGACTAGATTCTCAGCAAAGAAGAAAAGAGGATTCCCGAAGATTAAATAAAAATTCTGAATTCTTGGAACTCTTCTGATGTACACAGAGACTCACAGACCTGAATCAGTAGGGACGTAGCGTTTATTATCCTCCGTTTTCCAAATCTCTTAGATTCGGTTTTGATTCAATTGATCAAATACGACGCTGCTGAAAAAAATGAGATTCCGATTGTTGCAACTCAGAAAGGAAGACATTTTCCATCAAAATCAAAGGAGACAATTTTGTAGATCATCCTCCCGCAATGCACCAAAAGTAGCCTTATAATAATAGTAAGATTCCCGTGCAATGTCACATCACTCGAAATAATCAGTCCAAATCACTATTGATGAAATTCTAGTCGAGAACTTGGACATTTTGCAAGGATAAGACCAAGTATTCCCACCCGAGTCTCCATCGGTGCTTCTAGAAACAAACGCCGAGATGATCTCGAAGTACTATTTCAAATGGTACACGACTACCTTTCTTTTATACGCAGAGACTTGCAAAAATGGTCTTTGAGTTAGGGACTTCTTTTGGACGAATGTAGCGAACAAGTAAATGGCCTTGTGATAACTATGTATCGCTGTAACTATGCTCTCAAATATGGATACTCAAAAACCCACACAATTTTTCTGGAAAATATCCGTACGTCACTGAAGCTATTCATGATCTTTCAAAGAGCCGATCGCAAAATAACAGCCTTTTTTTGACCAATTTTCAGAGCTGAATTATTTATATCGAACTTAACAACGTTTGCAAGAATTCGTAACATATTTGCAGTTGCCGAATTGATCGGTACTTTCTAAGGTCTTTCTTGATTCACAATTTCTTGACGTCAGACACTTACGCACATGGTTAATAACTATCGCGTAATACAAGGAGTCGTGGCGATAGATTCGATGAAGTCTGACATTATTTGCCCCGGTCATTTCGGAGAATTGTTGTCTTATTACGTACTCAGAAGCTGAAGTAATGCCAAAAAGTGTTGACTCAGTGTGCAATATGTAATTTTATTCAATTCAAATGACGTGCGAAATTCTGTGTTGAATAGAAAAATGAGACTTGAATGAATGAGACGTTTTTGAGGGAAAGTATCGCAAGAAACGGTGAATAGAGCCTGTCTGCGAGTTTTGTCCGATCAACTTTGGGATTGTCTAGCTCACTTATCGAGGATGTCGTGCCTATTTTATTCTGTGCTCTTGGCTGATCAGTCCACTCTCCTGTATAATACACCCATGAAATTCAGTCCTACAAAAAGTAAGGCTACACACATAATTTTATGAATCAACCCCCTTGATGAATTCCAGATGGAGATTAACCCTTGAAGGGGACTCTTCTCAATTCTCACGTGGAGGGCACACAGTCATTTCGAGCCCACGCTATAAAAATCGAATTACTCAAAGATTTAAAAATAATTCAGCTTTTTCAACTTTTTCTGTGCTAATTTAGGATCATCTAAACATGTTTTGATCGCCAATGAGTTCAAATAAATTGATTAAAAGACGGAAAAAAAAAATCTCGAAAAAAGGTGATTAGAAAAAAGCGTAGAATTACAACATATCAATATTGTTGTGTATAACTTTTCAAATTTTCAATATTTTTGATACAAAGTTCTGGGTTGTGCCTACGGGATGGTGCTTTTGGAGGTGTAATAGGCAGTTTTCGAATAATTGTATTAAATTTTACATTGAAGTGAGTAAAATTGATCGGAACGTCGTCGTTACTAAAAAACGATACATCGAGAATGAGCGATTTTTTCTCACCAATAAAATTCTTTGCTACTTATTTTGATTAAAAATCGAAAGTTTGAGAGGTGATGCGTAATACTAATCAATATACGACATTATCTGGCTATTCAGTAAACACAGAGAAGAAATTTCAAGGAATTTGACGTCTGATGGATACAAAGAGCAAACTGGGGTATTCACAACCCCACTTTCAACATGTGCTATCGGTCGAATACTGGCTCATTCGATCGCACATGGGTGTGGGTAGTGAACTATCTGTACTCATATCGAGGAGCGCGAGATGTTCGATTCGCAGCATTATCTAGCTCTGGGAACGATCTCATTTCTCTCTGAGATCAAAATGACTTAGTCTGCCTTCGAGACTAATATCGTAATCAGCCTCGAAATGAGGCGTACGAGATCATCTAATTGGTCAATTCCGCTGTAACTGTCAAATGGAGGTCTGCAACACACAGTGAAATAAATCATTTAT
>JAPYYZ010012949.1:0-12599 GCA_030522705.1 Eretmocerus eremicus | reverse complement strand
TTAAATCCGAAGCATACGGATTCATTGTCACACATTGAATTTAAGGTTGAGGCCATGATGGCAGGAATAAGATGTTGAGCCTAGTGAGTTTTGGAGTTTTAACAAGCGTATAGGAGGACAGCGATTGCTACAAATAAGACCAGTCAAGCAAACCACCCTTCTAGCATCAACATTACGCCAACCTAATATCAGGTGATACATGAATTACCAGCAAAGACTATATGCAGTGACAATCAAGGCATATTTTGGTATTTTTGTATAACTTGGTAATAGGCGGGAGATACCGCCGGAACAGTATGAGTCCGAAACATAACGATGATGTTGATTCAGAGATATTTTGACCGACCGACAAGAAGGGTGAAATATCTGAAAAATGAACAGGAGTGTGGCGTATAATTTCATCGGATCCACAAAAAAAAACTCCATGCTGAATCTTCGTCCGTCAAAGGCCTCGAGTATCTCGCAAACTCATCATCTCATTTTCCATACACCTTATGCTCTCTCACGTACTGCGAGTCCGGCAGTTTCGTTAAAAATACCATCGCCAAGCAATTTCACCAACCGACCTCCGAGAGTCTCGCATAATTGATGAAAGAGGATGATTGCCCGTATTACCGTGATAGTTTGTAAATGTTTAAGTGAAACCCCGATCCAATTACGATCGGGCAGTCCGCGCTCGTAAAAGGCCCGTTTTTTCTCACTGAAAGAGAAAGAGAGAGAGAGGGTGGGCGGAATCCAGCCTCGCGGCCGCTATACCAGAGCGCGACAGAGATAGGCAATCAAACGTGCAGATAAAGCGAACGAGGAGGCCAGAGGAGGAAAGAGAGATACACGAATTCAGCCATTTTGAGGGCCGGCTCCATTATTGCGCGGCGGTCTCGTAAATAAGAAAAATGGCCCTTTGCGGCGAGCACACCTCCACTACCACAGCTTGGAACGTGGGAAAAAGCTCGCTCGCGCGCGATGACGATGTATTAAAAGCGCTCGTGAGAGGAGCTTTCGCGTATGGGGTTTTTTCGCAGATGTGGCGCTCAGCAAACGAGTCGAGCGTCGGCTTTTTAATGAGACGACCGCGCCCCTCATCTCCGTATACATGGAAAAGTAGTCAGAGGGGCTTCTCTGGTACCGAGCGATAAGAGGGAATATCGGATTTAATCAGTTCAATTTGCCGTCGTTGCACCAGGCCGTACCAGACCTTGAATATATGTATATAGTGACTCCAACGCTGAGAACTCGCGATATCGCTATCGCACAGTGTCTGAAAGGAGGAAAAGAGATGCTTTGGATTTGCGAGACAGGCAAATGTGGGTTAATTCGCTCCAGTTGATTTTTTCGCACGTATCGGATGCTTCCGAGCTCGAGGCCCATCTGCGTAAGAGTCGCTCTTGCAATTATACAGAGTATGTATGTGAAACTGGGCATTCCCTGGGTGCGGCAATATTTTCAAATGGAACGAGCTGAGCCGAGTTTTTCTCCTGTTCCGAGGTTCGAACTCTTCGCGCCTCGAATGGAGAGAGAGAGTTTTGAATGATATGCTAGAGCTGGCGTCGCAGGAGTGTGATTGCGATCTGGAGCTTTTACTTCATCTTGCTCGGAAAAATCATTCAACGATGCACCCAAATGATTCTGTCCAATCTCGTACGTGGATTTAGAATCTGGGTCGTTGTAAAGTATGATGCTTAGTCGCTGATGCAAAGTGCAATCATTCTGAGATACGCGTGTTTTGTTTCCAGAGCAGATCGATCACGTGAGTGATGACACTAGAGAAGGAGTTCATTGGGATGGATCCGAGGGACGCGGAGTCAACGTGTTTGGAGAGCTCAAAATCATGTTCAATGAAGAGAATAGTATTCATACCTTTGTGAGATTCTCACATCCTTTCTTACCAAAAATGAATTAGATTGCACCTGTGAATTGTAAGATACCCATCTTTACAATACTCCTCGAGCCTTTAGATTAAACCACCCCCCCCCCCTCACCTTCAAATTCACCTGAATCATTCTTCCGTACTTGCTGCACACATCGTATATTGTTTTGAAATGGGCAGAATCTAAGGTTGTTGCTTCGAGAAGAAAAAGATCCGGCCTTCAGTATAGAGAACTTACATGAGTCTGGAATACATCTGGAAGAGGTATATTTCACAAGCTTGTGATGAATTGCATCTAACGAGATAAGCCTGGAAATTTCAAGAGCATTTCTTTAGTATTTAAGAAGGACTCAAGACTTGGAGTAATTGAATTGGAACACAACAATATGGCGGACGCTGAACATGTGCCACGTGATGAGACATCATTTCTGAGATGTTTTTCTATCAACCCTTTGACTGATAATGTCCACTACATGAGACAAGCGCATTTTCCAATATTTTGTGATAACTTTGGATGTACGTGTCATAAAAATCTGAAAAAATGCTGAAAATTTTCCAAACGTGAGAGAAATATGTTCGTACCAGAATAATTCCAAATGATGATTTGTTTTTGTAATAAAGAATAAAAATCAAAAACTTTCAAGAGCAAAATTTTGTCATTTCTCATCATTTTTTTTCTTCTTATATTTCTTGACTCAGAACAATCTTTTGAAGCCTGGATGTAGGATATGAAGTGAGCGGTTTCAAACTCCCGCTCGCAGCTCTTGTAACAACTTCATTGTAGCAACTCATGATGCTATGAATAATATTTATGATCATGGTTGGCAGAATTTCTAGGAGAATTGCTCGAAAAAATTACTACCCAATCAAGTAATCCACGTGCTCCGTTCACCATATTGTGGCAACAATTCTTTGTAAAACTGTGATAGGCCTTCAGAAATACTCTACGTATTCATATACATCTTCCCAAAATTGTTTCAGTTCTCTATCCACCCACTCTTCTTATCATTTTCAGAGAAAAATTTCACTTCTTACGCGAGATTTTGAAGATTCTACGCGTGTGGAAAAAAGCGAATATTTGTTGAATTATTCTCAGTTAGCGGTTCATTTTTCACATATGAATTAGACCCACATCAAAAATGTGAGTAGAATTGCCAAAGTCAGTCCAGTATGGTACGCTATCTGCTTTTGAGAAGAGATACGATACAGATCAAGACGTTACAAGATTCTGCGCTTAGTGAACCCCAACAAGCTTACCTCGAAGTTTAGTGCTGTACACAAGTGGAAGATTCGAATCGCAACACCCGTTACAACTTCCCCAACAACGATACCTGTATCAGAGCTTTTGTGCCATGAAAACGTCTATCTTTTGATTCGCCAATTATGCAACGAAATCCCGGTTCAATATCATATTTTCGAAGGGACTTCAGTGAGAAAAATCAGAAGTTGTCACAAATTAAATGCTTAGTTTCCTTGAATGTTGCCACGGATAAGACGTCTATCTGAGTTCAATGAAGGAATGGATTACTCATTTTACCGATGGTGAAAAATCAATAACTAGTGAGGGAATGATGAAAAATAGAAAATTTGGAAAATTGAAGAATTTTCGTTTTCCATTTCATTTTCCTCGAAGAGAAGTCCATTTGGACTTAATTCTTATGGCAATATGGTTCTCTGAATTCTTTCAGATTTTTATGATACATGCAACAAATTAATGGCAGGATATTAGAAAATGCGCTTGGCTACTATGGTGAACGTTTAAAATCAACGGGTCAACGTATGTTCCCTGGATGAACTTTGTCATCCAGACAATAACTACTCTTATCTTCCGAAGTGAGTAGACCCTGACTAACTCCTGTTCAGGCCAATTCAATGCACTCAGAGTTACAATATCACTAGGTGCGCCTACGCTGCGCGAGCCAAGTTTGATAAACTCAAACATGCAGTCGATATCTTCAGATTCAGCCTTACAATAATCGAAGGAGAAAAATCTCCAGGGGCGAGGAAATATCAAATCCATATCGCATGCCAAGCGGAAACCCATTTCGCGAAGACGTCTGCCATTACTCCAGCACAAAGAAAGCCAACTTCCATCAAAATCCCTCACTCTCCAGCCGTACCTTCCAAGTAGTGCATATCAATGTAGGTCAGGCCAGATACCCATGTACCTCAAACGCATCCCTAACGATCGTTCGATCTCGGCCCGAGAGCGAGGAGCACGTGGCCGGGCCATCATATCGCGATTCAAGCTCTCGTAAAAATACAGAAGCTTTGGCGCAATACGACGCGCCACATTTGAATACAGCTCTAAGCCCGATATTGCTCTCGGCCAGGACATATTCATGGAGCTCGAGAGAGAGAGAGTCTGAGAGAAAGAGAGAGGGGGTGAGTCTGCTACAGCCCCGCTAATAAACTTGTAGAGCGCGCTTTGCGAGCGGTACAGCGACGACGAGCACCAAAGATGCAGAATACGCACTGGTGGTGGTGATAGCGGTAACGATATAGCGTCAGACGCGAGGGGAGGTATCGCGAAGTTCGACTATCGCGTTGCATGGCTGGGTGATGGGCGCTGCAAGAGAGACGCGACTTCAAGAGGGCGAAACAGCGCAATACACTGCGAGCTCGATGAAGCATCGCGTTATACGATCGTTCGGAAACTAAGACGGTCCACTCGATACCGAGGCTGCTGCGCCGATAGGTAATATACCTGGTGGATGCGGCTCCAACACAATACCTCCTCGCTATACATCCAATGCGGTCGGGATGTCGAATCCGTACGACGGAGGAGTGGCTCGGAGTTGCCACGAGTGGAGGATCCTATTGGTCGAAGATGAAGATGCAGCGATGAATGGTTGAGTATAGTTATTGCAGGTATAAGTTTCGTGGAGGACGCGCAATCGCGAATGAGACGAGTTGGGGTTCTCATCTGCATTACTTGTTGGAGCGAAGGTATCGGTCGTATCGGAAAGGAAAATATCATCTGAGGGAGAGTGGAATATTTACAGATGAGTAGAGCTGCCGTTGCTTGATGAGGCACGAGAGCAGAGTACTGCTGTTCATCATCCAGATACTTCAATATAACAGGAATGAATGGATCTATATTGTTATCACATGTGATCAGGCAATATAAATAGGTGCTCGAAATCCTATGAAGAATAAAAGCGAGCGAGATATGATTGCCTGACCTGTAAAAGAAATGATTTATTGTGCAAGAACTGATCTACAGTTCCCAACGAATCTTCTTCAGTAGGAAAGGCAACACCTTTACCCACAATATGAGATGAGTTTGGTCGAGGAATTCTGCAAGGATCCAATGTTATGCGACTTAGAATGTGATTCTTCCCTCTTTTTGAAAGAAAATTTTCTTTAGGAACTTATCTCCATGAATCATAATTTTCTACAAAACCTTGAACGTGTTTTTGAAACATTTCATTATCTGGTGCCTTGGAATCTCACTATCCTCATGCTCATGAAACCCCTCATCTACAATTCAAAGCGAAGCTTACAGCTTGAAAACTAGCTGTCCCACAATGTTCTAGGGTAAGCTCATCCAAAGTCATGACCAAAACACGAGTGGACCCTAGTGGCGATGAATGAAAAAGTCAGTAGATTTGTGTATTTTGGAACAGGTTCAGAAGGAGCGACTAGGATCCTTTCTTCATGTTCAGAACTTTCAAGTAGCGCAAAAATGAACGGATATCCGTCAAAAAGCCAATACATCATTCAAAATTCTAAACCGAACCCATGCAATCCAAAATCGAACGCAATCCGAAGATCAGCATCGCAACGTACAATCAGATTATCCAAAAAGGGAATCCAACACGCTCCCTACCAATTCGATCCCATTCACGAGATCCCGAGAAACCATCGCTGCCTTGCAACCCCTTTGAAATCAATCCCTCCCCCAGCAGCGGATCAGCAACCGCGAAGCGCATCAAAATTCCCAATAGCCTCGCCCATCTACTCCTCCCCGCCTCCGTAACTGGATAAAGAAAACAGCTCGGCTGGCAAGCAACAATCCCGTCACGCCAGACCTCCGACTCAAAGGAGATCCGCGCGAGCGAGATCAAACGAATTCCTCCTGTTGCTCCGGATCGCCCGCCTACACTCTGACTATACCCCGCGTAACCATCCCCCGAATCGAGAGTATCCGTACTCGCGGGGAGCAGAGAGTCCAACGCGACGGCCCGTAACGAGCGGCTCTTTCACTCGTACTCGGTCTCGGCTCCTGTCCCGGCGGTATACTGTGATTTTCATGAGTCTCTCCCAAAGAGAGGCAGGGCCACCTGGTCGTCACGACCCTGACGGGAGATCAAAAGGCCAAGAGCAAAAATATCACCCTGGCCTATCCGAGGCTACTACCCATACTCCCCGCGTTGACTGGAACGCAGACTCGAATGTGGGCGATGGTGGAAGGAGATGCGGGTGTGGAGAGAGGTAGGCACGTGGGATGGAAGGGAAGAGTTGTTATTAGAGCCATTCATCATCTCGCTCGTGTGCTCCAAGAGCACGGCTTATTGCGTTTTCTCGGGCGATGCGGTGGTTCGCGATCTCTGGTTTATAAGACGGGAGAGACGAAGCTTCTCTGGCGCATTTTGCGAGAACGAGCTTCTTTGCTTGCTACTGTAAACGTTGTGTTCTCCCTGGTTGGAAGAATGTGTGTGTAGTGCCAGTTGCCAGATATCTCCCTAAAGTCTGAACACTGGCATTTCCCTGCTCATTTTCATAAACATATAGAAGATAATCTTGTATAAAAGGTACTCAAATCGTCACATCAAGTTTCTTGAAATTGAGATTCCATCACGGCTCATCTCTCTGATTCGGCTCCTCAATATCTCGCAAAATCTCCTAAGAACTCTAAGTATACCAGCCAATCCTTCAAGATCTTGGAAAATATTCTATAGAAAGAGATACTGAATATGAAAAATTGAGTTTCCGTGTACCTAGAGCACAGCGCATCCTTTGGTCGTGGAAGTTTCACGAGCTCAGAGACTTCTTCGATTCTTGCTCTCTCATCTAGAAGACGCATGTCCATTGTATGTGAAATCAAGAATTGAATTATAGAATGAATGGTGCAAAGGAGATTTGAGCATCTAGAAACGTATGAGGTTGTGTATGCTTCTAATAGCGGCTCATTGAAGTCTTTCTTCCTATGATACAAGTTGATAGTGCCACTTTTTAGTTTCTTGAGATGATAAAAACCTCGAGGTATGTCATGCAGAATACTGCCGAATTCATTCTTGGGATGTAATTTCTCGCTAAAGGAGGAAAAATAATTTTTTGGTTGCAGTGATGACAACAAAAGTTCGAGAGGAAATTTACAAGCAAAGTGCATCGACGAAGATGAATGATGACTATGGATGTTGGAAATTTGGTAAGGCTTTGGGTTATTTTTGTTCTTGTTTTCATAACATTGCATGATATCTAGTCGTTCGATGATCATAGCTATACAAAATATCATATCAATTGATATGATCGCTTGTAAAGCCATGGAAAAGCAAAATTTATTTTGGACTGATTCAAAATAGATTCTATGTCTATCAGTAAGATGGAAGTTGAACCATGTAACTGTGATAAATACAGAAGTTTGTCTGGGCATTGTTTTCCAATGTTTATCCAACGTGTATCCAACGTGATCAAATGTAGTCTCAACAAAGAGTCCTGAGTATGACGAGTGTGTGTCTGTCTAGGCAACAAATTCTATTTCCAACACACTTTATCATAATCGATGTGCCGTTATCAGGTTGACACTTGTACTGCTTGGCTGCGATCTACTTCCCCAGCAACTTCAGAGAATCGATTACTTCGTGCGATTTCTGAATGATTCGAGCAGATATGATGCGTGCAGACTCATGTTACCGATTGCACTCGTTTCCCCAAGCGATAGTACGACAGACATATCTACCCAAGGTGGAGGATAAGATCGAAGAAGGCGCAGAGTTAGCGTTTGCTCCAGAGAGGATATATAAAGGGAGAGAGCCGAAGATACCTTGTTTGGCCAACTCGGCATCGAGTAAGTCGACTCCTGACCTCTACTTTCCTCTCTTCTTCTCTCTCGCCAACCCCCTTTTCCTCCATCCCATCGTCTCGCCATACGGCTCTGCTCTCCAATCTATCTCTCTCCATTGCCTCCGTCGATTCCGATGTTTCTACTTTCGTGCTTGCACTTGTTATCCCGGTTATAAGAAAGCTCGCACTCATTACGCGGTCGCAGCGCCACCTATCCGCTCGCCACAGAGAGAAAATTTGTCTGTCTCGTTATCCCACCGCGTGTGTCTCGCTTTTTCTCGATTATCGGGATAGCTTCCCAGCTCTTAACTCGATTTTTCCACTTTTCTCGGGGATTCCCAACGCCGCGCCGGATAGCCGCTTCGAGCGCGGCCGCCGTAATACTTGGTGGATTTTCTTTCGAGGCGGAGCTAAAAAGTAAATTAGCACTGCCCCGCGGAGTCTCGCCGAGATTTATCGATGGATACTTTTGTGCGGCAATTACCGAGTTCATTCGACTCCTGGCAGAATCGTTTACGGAGCCAGCCTCCTGTGACTCTCTGCTTTATTCGTGAAAAATGGAGAGATCAAGAGAAATGATTTCGAGCACGGCGTGGGTATTGAGCTATTTATCAAGCTTCGAAAAAACTCAGATGTGTGAAATTCATTTCAACAATTCTAGAAATCTGAATAATATTCTTATTGTTTGAAGTATCGAATGTTCATAGCCGTTCTCAAGATTGCGCCTCCATTCATCCGAATTTTGGAATGAATATGCTTTTTCTAGATGTAGAGCTCTATCGCAGGAACGATTTTCGAATTATTGAAGAGACGTCTATCGGTTTTTCCTGCAAATTTGAATTTGCAGGAAAAACCGATAGACGTCTCTTCAATAATTTGAACATGCTTTCTTTCTACTCTTGTGGACACGGAAACATTTTCAACCACAAAGCAATGAAATGAAGACAAATGGATAGCCGCGACGGATTCACTTCGAATCAAAAAATCAACGCCATCCACTTATTCTTGCAAGGTATTTTTGAGGGCCCTACGAAACCAAACTCGGACTTGAGTGTTTGCAAACGTAAGCTGCAACTGATTCGCTAATCGATTGTCCTGGTATCATGGACTCGATTGTTTCGCTGACAATCGCGTCTGGTTGTTTAGCTCGGTATACCGCTAATCGAGTACAGTGTCGGTTCTTCCGGGGACAAACTGAATAATTTGACTATCTGCAGTGCGTTGCTCTAGAGTCGATCGATGAACGTAATATCACTATCAATGAATCAGCGTCAGTAGCAGCAGCTTTGAGTGGTCTTTGATTTGGCAATGCAGTGAACCCATTTATTAGCCCCTTTGACGGATAATTAGTAATTCTCACTTCTCTGATGATGCGCAAGTGCTGCTTAATTTTGATGATTTTCTAGTTCAGTCACTCGTGATAGCATGATGATACGACATCATTATAATCTCAGTGTGACGAATTATTCTCATCTCCATTTGTAATTGGCAAATGTTAGGGCTTTCATCGATTTCGTTAAACCTTATGATATAGGCGAGCAAATGAGCGAAAGAAATTCCAATTAGACCGAAGGAACATCTGAGTACAAGTGCAAGCTTCACGTTCTTCTTCCTAATGATGGAACTCTTGTATAGTTTATCGGTCTCCATACTAATTTAATCATTCGGAAACGCCCAAGACCCTGACGAGATGCTTATTTCAGTCAAGAAATATTCGATGATATCACAAGACCCAGCTAAGTTGAATATCAGAGTCAAGATTGAGAAGGACTAAGACTTTAGAGTTCTCCCAAGTGAATTGATACAAATTTTGAAAATGGGAATTCCATACCTTAAGTCCGTAGAGTTAATTCATTTAATCAGAAGGTATGACCGAGTTCTTCCAGACTTGAAAAATCGGTGAATCGCCCAACAACTATCAAAGATCGAATCAATCCATCATTGGTATTGTCATTTCAATTCCTCGACCTGAAAACCCCCTAGCGAATATTTGCGAGCCCCTTGGTCATGATAAAATCGAGAGAAAAAATCAGATCATGATCATCTGAATTGTTCCCCCATGCTTAGAACGAGGGTGAAATATAAGGCTCGTATCACGAATTGAGACGATTCAAAAAACCAGTGACACATATAATGATACAGCCATCAAAGCTTTGAGAAAAATCCACCCCCAAGCCTGCAAAAAATCTAAAATTTCGAGTAAACATGAAGTTAGACACAAGAGTCCCGAAGTATCAACCGCATCTGCAACGACGATGCATACACGTACCCCTACACTTGCGAGAGAATCTGCGAATCTCCGAAGGCGGCATTCCACGGTATCTGCCGCAAGCATTCCTTGCGGTGATAGTATACGTATATGCTCCGCTCCGCTCCGCGAGCAAATAAGAGTCTGGTTTCGCGAGACCGCGGGAATTTAATAGTGCGCGCGCGGAGAGTTGCCCGCGCCTACATTGAATTAGCACACGCGCAATATACATGCATACGTTACGTGTATCTCGGAGCGTACGCGTATCTCCCAATTGAGAGAGAAATTGAGCGGCTTCGCGGCAAGTTTCCCCGACCCACGAGCCGTGCTCCTACGTATATGTGTGTGTAGCCCCAGTACTTGCGGGCTTATTTGGGACAAGGAACTTGCTATATTATTCGGAGCCTCCGCTTTATACGTTCGCGGAGCAACTCTGAGTGGCATCAATTTCTCGAGGGAGGGAGGAAAAGAGACGCCCACGTTGGTTGCACTCGTGCACGAGAATCGCACAAAGACAGCGGGGTGCAGGGCTCGCGAGTGCAACGCGATATCCCTTCTCCCCTTTCCCTTCTTAATTTTCCCCTTCCCGCAACACTCGTCCCGTGCAAGTTCATTCAAAGTTCTGCATTCTAAACTATTTTCATTTCAAAAGTTGCTGTGGAATTCTTTCTCCTTCCATCGCTCACGATCTCATCAACATCGCGCTATTCGCTCGGGGTGCGTTCTATATAAACTGTAGAATCACACTGGCTGCGGTAGTGTTTGAATTCTCCTAGAGCAAAGTATAAGACTAACATCAGAGGGAGTTTGTCTTGCATGTAATCTTATGGAATCGTTATTGTTCAACTTGCCGAGGTTGGTTGACACCTTAGCCCATGTTCTCAACTCGACAAGCTTAAGTGAGGTCTAAGACATCATGCTTCGCCATTTATATTCGAGCATGAGTGGTATTACTGCAGAATTATCAGAGTTTATTGATAGTCGTGAAACTAATATATTTGGTCATTCATGATTGAATTTTTTTTTATTCCTCTCCTTGGATGGAATGGATTTTGGCATGGAAAAAATGAATTGGCATCGAGAAAATTTCGAGCAAGTATGAAACATGTTTGCTGTTTATAAATTATTCTTGGCATGAAGAAGTATCCGTCATCAGATGCATCAATTCATCACTACTCTACGAATCATCAGATAGCTAAGTGGATTTAGTCTGCCACAATGATTATGATGATAATGATGATGTGTGATGAATCGTGAAGTATACGTTTCATCGTAGAGACTAGTTTCTGATGTAACCTGCTTTCTGTATCCACGATTCACTTTTCAGTTTCAAGAATATGATCATATGCGATACTAGCAATAAGACTCCGCAGGAATATATAGCTGGAAACCCAAATGGGCTGTCCACTATTGAAGAGAATGCGCTCATATATCTTGAAGATCATTGAGCTAATAGTCCACGCATAGGCCATAATTGATACATCTAGATGGAAACAATTTAAAATCAGAATTCCCATCATAACTCCAAGTGAATCATATTCAATTTACCACGATATGAAAAATCTTACGGATCGGCGTACAAGGTCAGTTGGGACACTTCCTAGATTTTCATTCTAGTTCCATAAAAACCTCAAACTCTGGGGTCTACAGGACCCTCAAAAATTCTTGTCTTCTTTGCCTACATTTACGTGCACCAGATAAATTGTGAGCTGTCTAAATTTCCCATGATTTTCTCAGCTGATTTCAACCCACGGGATTTGGACCACATGAGATGATGCAGAGGACCCTTGAGCGTTTCATTCTAAACTGTTCAGTATCCATTCTCAATTAATGAATGTCTCCAGAATATTCTACGATCAACGAAACCAAAATTGAAGAGTGTGCACAGAACGCACGTTGGAGACAATACGTTGGACAACGATCACATGTAAATTTTGAAGATACTTTACGATTAGATTGATCATTGTTTGCAGGTATGTGAGTATACATTTCTCTTCAATGCACTTGTCGCAAGAAACTGACCTCATCATCATTGCAAGAACTCCACTCTTGTAATCAAAGACGTTTCTAAATGGAGTCCAAGGCGTAATATTCTTCTTATCAGAAATCCAAATTGAATCCTAGTTCAAAATTGGAATGTCCAATGGAACAAGGAATCCAGTACTCTAATTCGCCTTTCCAGAGCTCCGATCCTCTGAGAATAGAAGGAATGCGTATTGAATACCTCAAAATATCCAAATCCAAGAGGTAGTCTCTATGAAACTCCAATGTAGTCTCTATGAAACTCCAAGTCGTTCCAAATGACAGAAACCCAGTCAGAATCTCGATTTCGTGAATTAACCACCATCTAACGGGTTCATGTACCAGATAAACCATAAAGCACACCCTCTCTAAAAAATTAAAATTCGAAATGGAAATGTGATAAGAGCACTAAAGCTCCTAAAAGCTTTCACCATTTGCACGACGTAAAATCGC
>JAPYYZ010012946.1:0-12777 GCA_030522705.1 Eretmocerus eremicus | reverse complement strand
GAGAAATTTTGCGGGGGGGCTGCGCACGATTTCCGCGAAATATACTGGACTGACCCATATATGGATTTCCACATGAAATCTCTAGATGGAAACTTTAAACGAACTCCAAGTGGACTTCCACTGGATTTCTACCTTGCTTTCTACTTGGATTTTAACGTGGGATTCCACGTCATTTTTTCGGATGGGTTTGATTCACCTCGGCACAGTTCAAGTGAATATGTATCTCAGAAACTGTGTGTATATGTATAGAGAGAGAGAATTATAAATATTTCGATTACTGATCTTGGATACGCACTGCCAAATTACTCGCTACATCAGCCCTGTTTAGCCAGGCTATGTCTCCAACTCCCTGGGTTAGACATGCTATAGCTCCATTCATGCCGTGGTATCGGTCAGTGTCGTCGCACGTCTCAGGGTTATCGCAGAGCTCGCATAGGTTTTTGTATTTATTCTCTAAAATGGTGGAAGAGATGAATATTATTAAGACTTGTGGAGTAACATCCGCAAGCCACGTGATAATAATTGCAAATTGCGTCCAGCGTGCCCAAAGAATTTGATTGCTTACGACCGTAAAAAGGTAGTCGTGAAACCAAGCATCTGGTCAGATTCATTAGACTGTAAGACACTATTTTTGTGGTGCATACCATGACTACTTTCACCAAATCAAACAATCACGACTCTTACTAGTTTGTGATAATTATTATCTCACATACGGATCTAGAGTCCTTGTAGAGGTGCATTGATCGCGAAAGAGACATACTTCAGTACCGACCGCAGGGATCGTGGAAATGAGTCTTTCAATTCAAGTTTTTCTGAACTCAGTTACAGCGTTGTTATTGAAATAATTACCACATTATGACTATATTAGTACAATAGGAGTGTTATAAATAGTATTGGCCGAGGATAAGAGTGATTATTTGGAAACAAGTACGAGGGTGTTTCGAATTCTTTCTACCACGGGCGCATCGGGGAATTATCAAAAAAGCGACGATTGAGTAATTTCGAGTGCTTACTGAGTTCAGCATCAATTTTTTCATCCAGGGACCATGGACCTGCTACGCATGCCGAATGAAAATGTTCTGATAAGCTCATTATCCGATTTTCTAGAGAAGTCTTGTCCGGATCACATCTTGACGGGAACAACCAACTTTCAAAATACTTGGATGCAACAGAAATCAAATTGTACGGTTAATATACGAAATCATCCACGATGGGGCCCAGTCAAATGACACCTCCATAGAACGTGAAGAATTTTATTTATGTGTGAACTACAAGACTTGATGTCAACTATAATCATTTCATGAAATTTGCTCAAATACTCACAGTCGTGTAGTAGTAATCAAATTGGCTCATGTGGCTTGGTTCGAGTCCGACGTAGCACAACTTCTTACCCTTTGTAGAGGAATCATTAGACTCACTCCTCATAATGACAATCATCTCGACATCTCTCTGGGAAGACCCTAAGGAATTTGCTCTTTCTCATCAAATGACATCAAGATCAGAATAGCAATCAAATTCTCTCACGATCAGTATTAAAATTTTTACGAGAGATTTTCATCTCTATGAAAATCACGAGAGACTCGTATACAAATGCATCAGCGTGTATGTTGCCGTGAAAAGAGTAAAAAGAGCAAAACTGACATTTTTGAAGATTTTGAATTGTTGGTAACATCATACGCACACATTTTTTCTGCGCCTATCTGTCAAGATCAGAAATTAAAAAAAATTATTTAATGTCTTTAATAATTACATTTGTAATGAAGAATGCATGGGTCGAGTGTAAATGGTCACAGTCATATGTGATTTTCTCAGCTTGTCCGTGTGGTGGGTTGGCAGTCTTTTTATTTAGTTTTCACAGTATGGTAGAGACAAAAAGTGATTGAAGACCACAAAATGAAATTAAGTGTTTTTTCGAGATTGTTTCTCTTTGATCAAGTAACCCGCAGCAGCAAAAATCAACCAATGATTTGATATATTTTTGATGTATACGAAATGTTTACACGGATGCAGAACGCTGAAGATTTCGAGCCTCTCGTGTCTGCTTTGGTGATAAGTAAATCATGCTAGAGTAACTCTGAGTATATTTCACTCGTTTTGAGTAGATTTCCACTCGTTTGTAGTGAATACCTTTCCAAATAAGTGAATATCGATGAAGAACCCCTCTAGATTAAATCATAGTTGTAAAAGAAAAAAATGGAAGATTTATGGGTGCTAATGTAGAAGCTACCAAGTCATATGGACTCAGTGCTGTTATAAAAAAAAAATATCTCTTCATGAATCTAAAATCATTCAAAGCCTCTCCAAGGATGCAATAAGTAGCGTGCGGGAATGTCAGTGAACATACTCCTTGCAAATTTCCTGAGCTGATGAGTTACAACGATATTTGAGACATTGCTGGCTCGTATCATTCTTAAATCCTCTGGCTCCGCGACCATAAAGTCCACTTGATGACTCAAAAGTAACTTGAGACATCTTAACCTGTAACAAATCATTTCATCACATAATGTTCCTCTGGTCTTTCGAAATATTACCATAGAAGCCATAAGGGTGAAACAGCAAAGCGACTAGATTGGATATCCGGTTGAAACATACAACTATTATTATAATAGTGCTTGTTACATCAAAATATGATCATCAAATTTGACCTCAAACTATTGAGTCAGAAACCGTTGAAACATGACCTCATCAAGATTCTCGGAAAAAGATTTCTAATTTGATTTGTGAAGATAGAACATCTCCATATTCTCTTCATTAGATTTTAGATTATTTTTATCTTGTTCAATCTGCGGTCTTAGGCGTTAACTAAATATCCAAAATATTAATGCTAACTGAAGAGTGTCCTGATCAACTCTAAAGACGAGTTTTGTGTTGAGCTGATGAGACGTGCCATGATGTTATTTCTTTTTCCATGCCCTAGTCCTCTTAAATCAAATCGAATAATCAATATATTGGTAATGCTCGCCCGTAATGTAGATGCACTCATCATTATACACACCCATTCCCTCCGGAAGTTGCGTATGCCTATGGCACATCAATACAACCTTATCAAGCTGACTAAAATCTGTAATGAGTGTATGTAACAAAAATAATGCTATCTTTACCTGAATATAACGATAGACAGACAATAAAGAACTGCTATCGAAAATAGTTTATTCACAGTGCAATATACTTGATGAGCCACCCTACTCGTCTTCTAAATGATATCATCAAATTCGTCGACTCTATTTGGAACATTTTCTCTTGTATAGCGATTAGACATACCTATCAGATGCTATGGTACAGCGTATCTCATCCTGAGACTCATGTAGCCTTTCACATGCTTTTTTCACGAGGATTGAAGTACTTGGTTTAGTTTCCGGGATACAGTACCTGACTAGTGAAAAAGAGGATAAAAAGAGTAAGGACTCGTTTTTGCGGTTTCCACGGAAAATTCTTATCAAAAAGATATAAATGTACAATATATGAAACATCTCGAATTTTTGAAGACAACAAATCTTTATATCTTAATCCAACGTCATAGCTATCAAAAGTATTTTAGGATTTCGACGAATCACAGCCACATTATCTTACTCTCGAGCATTTCTAAATTTATGGTTTTGAGAATTGGTCATCTGAACACCCAATATCATTCAATTTCAACAGAGTATATTTCTATTATTGCATTTCTACGTTTTTTCGCTAGACTTTGACTGTCTTTTCTTCTAATGTAATGCACATCAATATTAGAACACATTATAAGGAAATGAAAATATTACATACTTGATCCCGAGTTGACCAATTTGAGGCAGAGCACATTGAATATAAGAAAAATGAGACAGTTTGAATCCCTGGTGAATTTGAAACAAATCATTGCATCTACTCATATGGCTTGGAATCACTTCAACTCTGAAAAAACTCAACTCTTGTAAGGTTGGTCATTGAGGTGGATGTGAATGAAACTGAGCACATTCTAAATCAGAATCGGTAAAGAAAGAAGTCACGATTCAAGACGCGTGTCGTGATATGTTTGTGAAAATATTATCAATACTTTCAAAAATCAAAGATACAAAATTCAAGTTTTCCTGTTGTTGAAATGCGATGTTCAGTAAAGTGCATTCTGTATTGTCCAACTAGAATTTCAGTTTACTTAAATTTGATTGAAGGAGAACGTGAATTTTGTCGTTGATATGTTAACACTAACCAATGACAATTAGCACGAGTCTTTTACTCATCACCTTTGACTCTTTATAATGAAAACATATGAATTCAGAGGGGGAAATTTTTCAGGATAAGCCTCGCATTGGATCAGAAAAGATAAAAATTAGACAATCCAAAATATAAGCTAAGTGTACCCAAGTTCGCCATGGTAACCACTTTTCCCACAGGGTGGGCAAAGATCTATAAGAATAATTCTATACATAGATATATATTCGAACAAGAACTCATATGATTGTGATAGAACTTCACCCTCAGGTAAGTTTGTTTAATCATCAATTCGTAATTTGGTTTCCAGAATAAAACAGAAAAGAATCGACGAGGCATGGGTTGGATAAAAGATATTGCGCTCTTTTAAAAGTCTATTGTTAAAAAATGATCAACATCCGGAAATTAGATTGATTTGATGAGAATTTTTCAACAGATTATTCCCAGTCGGAGTACAATATTAGTAATTTTTTTGTTTAGTTCAATGGATTCTTTGGTTTTTCGAAAAAAACTTTTGCCAGCCATAGGTTGCTTTACCTTTCGACAACGAAGATTGTGATCGAAATTCATTTGATCGACTATCGACTATCAAAATAGATGATTTTCTGAGATATCTTGCTAGCTTTCAATTAAAATGTATTTCAAGAACGAAGGATAACGCCTCGAATAATGCGGATTCGCAAAAAAATTTCCATTGGATCAAATGAAAAAGACAAGTACGACATGTTTCCTGACGAGGAGTCTTCAGAAAACTTCTCGTGAAAATTCAGCTGCCAGGTGTGAACGTTGGTAGCACACAAGCACGACAAAGATGTTCACTGGTCATCTTCATATAACAAGATGACTCAGCTTCAGCAGCGATTCAAATTTTTCTCACAACAGCCAAGTGAATTTTCCGCACTTGAATGACAGATATCCCCTGTTTGTGGGCTCGCAATTACTTGGTACGGCCCTGATCGGTCAGCAGTTGGAGAAGTCTTGCCAAGCCGCTCGATTCTCTTTCCAATACTTGCGCGCGCTCCCAACAACTCCGAGATGCAGCGTATATATTTAGTGCGCGGCAAATAGTCGCAAGGCGGAGACAGGAATTGGCTGTCAGCTAGGTGTGTCTACCTATATCACATCTAGCCGTGGATGTTTTTTTACTGGAGCAGCATGGTGAATCAAAATGAGGTTTGCATTTCTCATTTTTAAATGAATTTTGCCGAATCGAGCGCAAGCTATGATGAGTCATAGTTGTACGTTGTGCTAATAAGATTTTATATGACGGAAGCTGAGGTTATGTATTCTGCGGGATATGCAATAAAAAGCGCCAAGTGACAAACACTTGACACTGCTTGCGAAAATGACGAATAGACGCAACAGGCTACTGTGCAGATTTTGTCTTCTCTCGTCACTTGCACGTGCGTGGCCAATCCAACTTCATTGAAAATATAGATAAGTGAAAAATTAAAAACCATTCGAGTATTGAATTGCACTGTCTCATATGAGATAATATTAGAAAGAATGGGCGGTGCGAAACTCGGCGCTCTTTATCTATATTATATCAGCTATTGCATGAAATACATGTATATTGTTTCTATCGCTGTTATTTGAACGATGCTTTTCCAATAACTTGCCTTCGTAAATTAAACGAAACACTTTCATTTATGCATGTTTTTGACATAAAAAATTGATTCAGATCGATTATTCCGTTTCAAACCAGGAGTTGATTTTTGCTTAACGTAAGACGACGGAATTACATCATCTTGAGATTCCACGATCTGAAATATTCTCCGAGATTGAATTTCTGAAAGAAAACAATGTCTGTATCTACGCTTGACTCCAAGCGAACTTTTTTTTTGAGTGAAAGCAAAAATCCACAGCGTAGACGACCCCTCAATGAATAAGATGAAAGTCAAGGTGAAAGTACCGAATTTTGTAACACCTAAAATTTTTGATATCCGTAAAATTCGGCCATGCCATAAATTTTTTCATGCTCTTCATGATAAAAAACGAAAGATATAACGATCTGGGACAATCCAAATCATGCTTGCATTTACAAATTCCAAAAATCCTTTTTGTCACTTTCAAATAAGTTTTTTTCAATGTATTTTCAAATCCTCAAAGAATTGCGCCAAAGAAATTCGGCACCACTAATCTTAACGACTAATCTTAACGTACTTGATCTTAAATTTACTTTAATCTACTTTTATCTTAAATTCCTTCTTCGAAAAATGCAAATTTCGATTTTGAGCTGATTTTATGAGCAAAATATAAAGACTAGTTTGCCGATAGCGTGGGTATACTCAACTTATTTTACATTGAGTTAGACAACACCGTATACATCATCATGAAAAACTACAAAAAACATCACTTTTCTGCATTCGGTCTCTTTCATTTATGTACTGCAAAATTGGCTACAGCCTTTCAGAAATTTCAAAATTATTACCTTCTGGAACTTTTGAGATACATGAGTTTAATATTGCCAGTATCAAACGTGGCTCAACTCGTTTTTTGATTTTGAAACAAAATTTAATGCACTTACCAATTAAACGTAACAAATATAATTTTCAAACGTATGACCAATTCAATAATTGGTATTATTCCACCATAAATTTGTTCCAAATTTCAACATTTGGAAATTCAGATGTTTCAATGAACATGTCCATTGTCAAAGAATGGCCTTGATAAATTGACTTGGCCGGATTGTGAAAGATACACAATGACGACAACGTTGAATACATAATTAACATTTTACGACGGCGAATCGGCGAGTTATACTTCCGCGTTTAATTCACTCTGAGGGCAAACAAGAGACCTTGATTTTGAGAATTTGAGCTTTAAATTGTCGCAGATTTTTGAATGAAAATCTGACGTTATAACTTCCACAAAATCATCATGACTAACTAGCGGACCTGGTTCGAGATATTTTGCAAAGTATACCGGGTTTCTCATGTACTGTAAAACTATTACTACTGACGATGAGTATAGTCGAGAAAGAATAGACTCGCGGAGGATTGATTAGGTACATAAAAGGATTAATGGAGATAGAATCCATCTCAAAGTTCATCGCTTATCTGCAGAGCGAAAGAAAATGACGGCAAAAGAAGAATAGTGAAATCTAGGTAAAGACTCGTATTTGGTATGAAACCGACTCGAATGCCACGATTGAAGCCTTGTATGCTAAGAAGATTAATACGGGTATCTCACAAAAATCTTATCTAAAGTTTCGTCTCTCCCTCTTTCTCTCTCATTTAGCGTTTGCGTAATTTCATCGGAGTCGTTCCGAACGCGAGTATGAGCAAGACGCTGGCGCCTCCTTCTCGGTGATGAAAAGCCTCGTGAAAAGCACAGATACAACGATTTGAAAAATGAAGGTGAATCGAAGACAAATGCCAGTCAAGGCACACTTCTTCTTCTTCATGGCAGGTGAGTTTGAACTGAATATCTTCGTGATCATTGGATAGTCAATTAAACTCGATGATGAGATGAAATGAGACTTGGAGGGGTATTCCACAAATTCATTGAATGGAAGCTGACCGTAGTCAAAGAAACAGAAGTCTCACTGCTAGGGGAGGTCATAGTTTAGGGGAGTTCAATTTTCATGAAAATTTTATTAGAAAGTTTACCACATTTACCTTGTTCCAAAAAGATGTGCTTACCTGGTTATTCGAATAGACTGCATGAAAAACAATGGAAATCTCAGAGAGTTTTGAGTATGGCAATTTTTTGGGTATGATTTAATTTGATAGAAACTGCACTACCTTGCTAATCTTCGATCTCGAAACTTATTTTATTCGTCAACCAGGGAAATTTCTTCCTGAAATGATTTGGTGCAAGAATAGATTTTATACAGCGAGACCAAAATTACAACCGTTCTAGTTTTGAGAAATGTGATCGGGTTCGTTTATACATAGTTTTTCGAATCTTCAGACGTCAGCAAGATCCTCTCTTGTTTGTCAACGTTTCATTACCGCAACCCCGAGTCGAAAGTAAGGCGGTTGTATTCATTTAAGCCTTATGCTAAGATCTCAGATGCACGTGCTATGTGGCTTTGCCAAACATTTTTTTCGTGTTTATTGTATTGAAATATGATGCAAAAAGCCGATTGAACCAAAGAAAAATGCTTCATGTGTTTGCTAGATAACTCTGAGTCAATTTTTCGATTTTTTTTTCTCAAAAGGCGAAGTTATTTAGCTTGGTCACTCAGAATCACGCGAAAAAAACGTTGACCAAACCAATTCAACGTGCGTCAGCTTTCAAACAATCTTTCTACAGAATTCGCGAACTCTACCTACGTCCAGTTCTACAAGCAAATCGCCGAAAAAAATCAAATGTACCCGTTAAGGCCAAACCCCTAGTTTTCTTTCATATTTCATATAGGTTTCAGAATATGTCAACCGTCTTTGGATCGTCCATGAAAGGATAAAAAATCTGCAAAATGGGCCAAAATACATTTGAAGTACATTGAATTAAGACGTTTAAGAGCCAATTAATCGCGGTTTTACGAGAAAATTGCCATTTACAGACTTTTAACGTATATTATAGTCATGCGGCCTCAATGGGTTTTCTGTATCTTTCGTGAAACATTTTTCGTGGGTCTGGCATCAATCAGCTCTACTTGATGAAAATTTAATGTACCCTAGCTTATCATGAAGGTTTTGAAGTAAGCTTTAAAATGAGTTGAAGGTTGTTGAAAATATTGAGACGAGCCAGAGTTGGAGACTTCAAAAGCTCAGTATTTATATACTGAGGCTTAAATGGGTACACATACCTTATTTTACAATTTTTACAATACAACTACATGTTCTCAATGTAGAATCATAGGTATTTATGGAAGCAAATAAATTTGCAAGATCTATGCTTGAATTTTTCTGTACAATTTACCAAATCATCAGTGAGTCCCAATTAAATATTTCAAAGTGCTTTTTATATACGCTCAGCAGCTTAAGTAACTTTCTCTCGTAGAGTGCTTGAAGCTTGGCTTGAAGAAAAACTAACCATATTTTACTCGGGTAGACAAATTTTTACTGGGTAAATCTTCCACTTCAAGTAAAAAACGTGATAAAATAATGACTGAATATCGCATTCGTCCATATCAAATATGATCTGCGGAGATCTAATCATTCTAACGATGATTGATTTCATCTACGCTGAGTACTCTTGCTTGCCGGAACAATTTACTGATACCTAAGGACTACTATATCTGCTTCTTCAATTAATGAAGAAAGATCAGTTATTGGGTTGAGAATGTGCCTAGTCACTTTTACCTTTCTTCAAAAAACTGATATTTCCTTTACTCAGAGAGATGCGAGAATGAAATAGAGAAACTTGCTCCTCACGTTCAATTATTAGGGGTGATATTCGTCATACAATAAACGTCATCCCCGCGCCGTGAATTTGTGTCTCCAAGGCTCGTGTCGTGTCGACGAACTCGCCAACTCCACGTTATCGGGCAACGAAAAATGAGATGAGCGTGCTACGACAGCGATTAATGTTCTACATAGTTGAAGCGGCGCTTTAGCACGCAGACGCTGAGACGATCAAGCATTGAAGTAAATTTTTGCAATTATTGTGGAGAGGGTGTATAATGTCTCAAATTGCAGCGATGGGTCCGATTCTGCCGTTTCTGCCGGTGTACGGCAAGCAGCTGGGCGTGTCGGAGCTGGTGATGGGCAGCGTGAGCTCGCTGCTGCCGATCGTGTTCCTGGTGGCGAAGCCGTGCTTCGGCCTGCTCATGGACCGCTTCAGCTCGAGGCGCAAGCCCATCTTCGGGGCCCTGCTCGCCGCGACGAGCGGCTGCTTCGTCCTGATGCACTTTCTGCCCGCGGGACCGGTTTTCCAGCCCGGCCTGCCCCCCGGAGGCCGCTTCGCCAATGTCAGCCGGTGCGGCGCCCACGAGATCGGCCCCTGCTCCCCCGACCAGGTGACACATTTATCCCACGCGCTGCCGAGATATCATTTCGCCGCGTGTCTCGTTTGCGTATCTCTCGCGCGCTGCTTTCACAAACTCGATCGTTTTCCTCGTCGCGCGAGACGCGTTGCGCAAGCCGCCAAGTCGCATATGTAGATCGGGCAATACCGCATTTTGGACCGTGAGCTGGAAGCCGATTCGTAATGGGAGATCGGTACGAAATCGGTGATTTTGCAGAGCTGATAAAACTCGAGAGGGATCCTCAACAATCGTGTGCGTTCTCGACAACGAGCTTAAATTAATCGACTAGCTGAACGTAGATCAGACGTCAATTTTACCTGCGACCAGCTCAAAATTTGTTAACGTAAATATGACGATTTAGAGAGTGATTGAGCTCAACATACCTCTCGTCAAACTTCTCAAGTCTGCTATTCGTATTGGACCTTAATTGAGCCGCAAAAATTTTCAAGAACTTATTTTTACTCTCCAATCAGTCCATTGACTCGAACTTTGGACATTTTTCCTGTGCTTTGCTTACCGTACGTTTTCATATGTGCAAGTGAAAGATACTCACTTACAGATTTTTGGACTTTCAGCCCCAGCTGGTGAAAGAATAGCCCGTCGCATACGGCTGTAAAATTCGATTCTTGCACCCTTGTGGCAATGTCAACCCTAGCCTTCGGCTTCAGCTGAAACCGTCGCTCGGGATAAGGAACTCGTAGCTTATATACGCTCTTATATCGAAGAATAAAATTCTCCAACCATAGAATGGTCCGCTATACACTAAAAATGTTCAATGTGCTTCCGCTATTCAACCATCCGCGATAATGATTACTCTATCAACGTCAATCGATTTCCATTCGTAAACTAACAGCTTATAGTCTGAATATAAAGCTTCACTATTACGAGCAGTGACTCTCTTTTGCCCTAATGATTTAATACATCAATTCAATTATTCTCGAGTTTGCAATCTGGAACCTTGTTCTCCAATCATGTTTGACAAGATTTTTTGTGCATAATCATTTCCACGAATGACTCTTACCTCTGGGCTCCGAAATCAACGAAATCCAAATTTGTCGCACAACGAAAGATTGAAAGAGAAAAGAAACATTTGAACCAAACCGATCTCGGCCGATTGGCACCGTGTCCCTGACTCCGCGCGCGCCACGAAGAGCTTTAAAAAATCTCAAAAAGCAACGCGACGGGTGCAGCTCTGTTCGCAGGGTCGACGAGGTAATGAAATAATGCTCAAGGGCTGATTATTATCCAGAGGATCCGTGTGACAGATTCGTGCGAGGCGGCAAATGCGACGATCCGGTGCGAGTGGCGCTGCCAGCTGAGCGGCAAATTCAACCTGTCGCTCCACTTCCTCCCCCAAGGAGTCAACGTCGACGCGGTAGCCAGCCTGGCCCCCAACTCGACCTGCCTCCTCCACAACAACGACTCCGTCCTCGCGACGACCGGAAATTTCCCGGGATGCAACGACGACGAGCTGTGCGACGTCGTCTGCGAGCAGCCCGAAAACGAATCGAACTGCCTGTACGGCTCGCTCGCCTTCTGGGGCTTCGTCGTGCTCATGTTCCTCGGCAACGTCGGCTTCAACGTCAGCAACTGCATCAGCGACGCCATCTGCTTCGACGTCCTCGGTGAATAACTTCGAATTTAGGAGGAAAAAAGATTAAAAGTTGATTCGAATTGGCAATGTGCGACAGGCAAGGGCGGCCAGATGAGCTACGGGCGGCAGCGGGTGTGGGGCTCGATCGGCTTCGGCATCAGCGCGTTCCTGGCCGGCTACGCGATGGACTGGTGGTCCGGCGACGCCCTCGTCAAGTCCTACACGCCGGCCTTCCTCCTCATATCCGTATTCTCCGTCGTCGACCTGCTCTGCTGCTCTCAATTGCAGGTATTGTATTATTACTCTCGAGCAATAGCCTCGATTTTGCCTCTCTAAATTTCTCTGAGTGGATAGCGGGCCAAGCCACTCGAAGGCATTCAAAGAGGTGGATTAGTTTACGGCGGCCGGAATAACTTGAGTAATTTATTGCGGGCTTGCAGTTGCCGAGCATGGGCGGCACAGAGAGCATCCTCAGAGACGTGTGGGAGCTGGTGCAGGTAAAGCCGATCGCGATATTCCTGTGCTTCGCGACCGTCGCCGGAATCCTCGACAGCTTCATCATCTACTTCCTCTTCTGGTGAGAGCAATCGCTAGATAATACCCATTTACTGCCTCGAGGCACTCGCGACTGGCCGATTCCTCGATCGGCTCGGGTGAAATTCGCCGTGGAGCGAGATTTGCCCGCCCCCTGCGGTTCCCTAGCGGCGTGAAGTCGTTTACGAGGCAATGCTATTGCTCTGTACAGATTTGTATGGGGTTACAGGTATCTGGAGGACCTCGCAAAGCTGAGCGGCCACATGCACCAGATCAAGCTGATCGAGGGGCTGACCGTGTTCGCGGAAACCCTCGGCGGCGAAGTCATCTTCTTCAGCCTGTCGGGTATTGTATATTGTTCACGCCGGCCCTCCGTGCCCTAAATGAACTGTCAGCTTGCCTTTTCTTCTCTCCGCCTCTCGCGTCCCATGATTCTGTAACATTGCCGATTTATCACCCCTTCCGAGATGCACACTGCTGTCCTCTTCGAAATTCTGTCAGAGAGCATTGTAAACCGCCCGCGGCTTTATTTTCGCGCTGTAAAAGTTGT
>JAPYYZ010012934.1:0-10652 GCA_030522705.1 Eretmocerus eremicus | reverse complement strand
GCGCCGACGACGTGTATGCCGGCCTCGCTATGCGCTCGGCCGGCAACACACGCCGCCGGCAATAGCCCACTTTGCTCCCTAGCTGCGTAATATACTATGGTGCACGTTGATGTGGAAAGTTCTAGTTTCATTTAGAATAACTCATGGAAATCGGCATGCACTCCAAGACAGAAATTACTCTTATTTCAACCCCGTCGTTTTTCGGCGACAGGATCTGATTGTTTAATTGATAAGAATGAACTGATAACACCAAATACAGGAAACAATTTTATTCTCTCGTCAAGTGTATAATGATGAATTGATTGCGAAGCTATTCCTTATTTGATTTTTCCCTACATCCTCAAGAGACATCTCTGCGAAATGTCAAGAATCGAATGTTCTGGAGTCAGACACGGTATTACTCACTTTCAGTTCATATCCGGATTCAGACACTCGGCTTACTGACTTTCAGATGCGTATTTGCTGAATCGCGCTTCATCTGAATTTCAGCACAAGTTTGATTTGATTTTAAGAATTTCTTCTTACAGTGTAGTGCATTTTGAGATTCAATACTAGAATATCGATGCGCTCCATGCCAAATAATAGATCGAGATTGGCCAGAAAGCAATGATAACAAGATCATTCTGCCGATGGATTCCATCATTCTCTTATTGCGATTTTCAATCGGCTCATCAGGCTACGCCCCCGCGCCCGGTCTCATTCTCTCATTTTTTGTGACCCACGAACGATTGCGGATTCAAAACCATCCATCCTCGTATATTCTGGTCTCGGAAAATGAGCACTCTTGTATTTTGGAAATTCCATCGTGGAATACGAAAACATACAGAAAACTAACTCCATTGACAAGTGACGAATTATTGAGCAGAAGTCATATTTTTCAGGTGACATTAATCAATTGTGCAATTCAGTGTTATCATTGAAATGCTTGGATTGATGTTCCAAATAGAGCCGCGTTCTCCGCCGGATAATGTAAACAAAGCGCTTCCATAACCAAAAATCGAACGATTTTGAAACGAATCAGGCTCTTGCAAATCAGTTCTTCGAGAGATACTGCTG
Organism: Eretmocerus eremicus; assembly: GCA_030522705.1. Taxonomy (NCBI): domain Eukaryota; kingdom Metazoa; phylum Arthropoda; class Insecta; order Hymenoptera; family Aphelinidae; genus Eretmocerus; species Eretmocerus eremicus. The sequence goes on along the minus strand of JAPYYZ010012934.1, from coordinate 9,596 downwards.
CAAGCATCAGAATCTGCGTGATTCGATCTATCTACCCCTAGAATTTGGTCAAATTCCACCGAGGGCAGAAATCACCGCTTTTGCTGCGATGTTCTTATTAGAGCCAATAAAACCAATCGCATTATATCCGTCATGGGATTGTGCCTTTACAAAAAAATTTTCAGCGAAGAAATAGATGTTGTTTTTGAGTAAACGATTTTTTTGTGTTTTACGTGAAAATTCAATTCCCCGCTAATACCCGACCTATTCCTACCCCATACCTGTTTTTTCCCATGTCTTGCACTACATCTGACCATATGTATAAAGATTATTGAAGATATTCGGAGCGAGCTCGTCGAGCTTCAGAATTCACATATGCGAGGCTAGGACACAATTTTCTGAAAATAGCACTCAAGCCTGATGAGGCTACCTCCAACCACGATTCTTGTACTCAAATGGTTCGAAGTATTCATCTGGATTGGTTTTCGAGTTGCTCGGAGAGTTTTCGAATGAAACCGCGTAAAATTGAGAGATGGACCGCGTAGATCGAGTGGAGATATCTAACATGGAACTGCGTTATTTCAAAATCGCGCAAAAAAATTTGCTAAAAACAAAGGGACGCCTCACAAATGATTGTAGCTATCAGGGAGAATAATCGAGTTGATATCGTAAGTGATTACCAAAGCAGAGGATGTTCATCAATTGGAGGGTTCCTGACCAAAGTGACGTAAGTCCATTTTCCGAACTTCTTCGTGATTGTGATCTGTACGCTTGGAATCTCTTCCAAAAACTATTGCCGCAGATTTCTTCAACTGGAAACATATCTCTCAATGCCACAGGTTCTGTGTAATATAGGAAATTTGAAGTGAATAATAGTAACATCAAAATTAAGATCGATGTTTGGCATTTTCAAAAGTGGACTTACGTCACTTTGGTCGGGAAACCTCCAATTTAGTCTGTGGTCAATGTCAATCTTAGGCCGATAAAGAGCAACTCAGAGATGAGACGAGGTTTCCCTGAGTAAACGAGTATGCAATCGCCACGATATTTCAATTTCTACGATGCCGGATTAGTAATTCAGAAATTGCAGGTTTGAGCCATGCCCGAGGAGGAATCTTCTCATCCCTGTGTCGCTCTCCAGAAAAATCCTTTAGTGTAGACTCCATGAAGAAATCGGTCCCATAAAGATTGCATCTTGAAACTAATTCAAGCTATCGTGCGTTGGCTCTATTCCATTGAATATTCACTCGAGCAATATATTCAAAATGCCAACGTGATTTATCCTTTTGGTATAAATTGGTGAAATTATTCAGCACTGGCTACTCATGGGCCTCTCATGCATGGAGTAACAATCGTAATGGTCAACATCCTTCGACAGAGAGTGGATTACATCCACTTGCTGCTAATGCATTTATCTTTGCGGAGCCCTTGAATGGATGCCGCCGAAAGATCTAGTTTTCTCGTAAATAAAGATCTTGTAAGTAGATCTGCCTAATACGGCTGTGATCTGACACTTGCAGGTGCAAAGATGAAGCTGAGCAAATTCTCGAAATTTGAAGCGAATCCCGGATTCCGACACCAGTAGCGAGAGTGTTATTTTCAATGAATTCTCTCGAGTTCCCTTCATTGCATAGTGCCTTAATCAGAAACTTCCATTCATTTTGCATATCGCACGTCAAAAGCTGAGATTGACCTAGATTGGCCAAGTCCCGGTCGGAAAACTTTCCGTCTGTTAAAATAATTACAACTCTTCGACGCTAATGAATATGTATCACGGTCACTCGCAAGGATTCATCTGTAAAATGTATGAGAGTCGCAATGGCAATATTGTATGGATCACAGCAGGGTGCTCAAATCATTTTTCCCTTTCTCTTCTACTAAAACTAGAGATTATAAGTCTCCTGTCTCCTGCACTGTTGCATAGTTTTATTATTATTTATAATATTCTAGTAGTAACTGCATTATCCGTTGAAATGACACATGGAGAGATCGATAACAGGCGGACGCAAACTTCTGGCATTACTTGTAGTATAGTTTTGCGACAGAAAGAGAGGAAGCTGTCAACAAATAAGTATATCTCGACGAATCCATCACCGCAAGATTTTTCTTGATCGCTAGATCTGTTGTGTATTGTAGGCAGCACGGTAGCGTTTGCCCTTTAGTCAAATTCCATCCTCGAATTCCATCTACGCAGAATTTTGGTGATGTGTAACAAAGATTCACTGGGATGTTATCAACTTGGAACTCGATCAATATGAGTTTCTAGGTGAATAACTGATTTTCAACAATTCAAACACTTCTGAGTGGATCCATTGAAGGTCGGGTACTTGGACGAAACACCTTCATCTCTGCACTAAACGCCGTTTGCAATACAAGGGCCACTTTTCGACCCAAGTGATTACAAAGAGATTCCTATGGAATCCTATTTTTTCCGATCACGTACTCACCGTAGAATTTGAGTTATATTTTTGTGTCAAAATGATACTTGTGGTCGCAGAATCTACGTCACGTTACTGGTCAAAATTTCAAAAATCACTGCAATGCACCCAAGGAATTGGAAAGAATAAGACGCGTTGGGCCAGTGTGTCCTCAATGATAATAATCGCTTCATTGCAAAATTCAACAAATGAAGCCACCGCGGCCTAGTCGATCAGGTCCTCGCCTTCAACGCAGAAGGTCAGGGTTCGATTCTCGGCCGGCACCAATGTGAATTTTCTTAAGTGCCTTTTTCGGAGGTATCGGTGGTTCGGAACCCACCTAAAACTGTAGGTCTCGCAAAATAACCTCAAAAAGAGGTTGAGAATGCGTTAATAAAAAAAAATAAAAAAAAATTCAACAAATCCCATTTGGTGTGATCTGTGGACTTACTCCTCTAGAACGTCCAAACTGCTTCGATGGTCAGGAAGAGACTCAAGTTCGTCATCTGTTGCAAACGACACATCCAAACTTTATTGTCTGGTACGAACGACGCATCTATCAAATGGCGAACCCTCCTTGCAGGAATGATGATCCTTGCTGGGAATGATTCAAATATGTCCATGTATCTTTAGAGTTCTACTTGATTTCTTGCACCCCACAAATATTCTGCAAAGCACAAATCGTGGAATATAAGGGAAACAATTCTTTGTGCAGAATCTAAGTAGATGAGATTTCACTATCATAGAACAGCCTGATCTATTCGTATGATTCATACCGACTCAAGCTCATAGTATCTAGGTGAGACCAATGTCAAGGAGTGGTATTTACTATTGGAAATAGTTTTAGAGAATATCATTGTATCCCAGCAATTAGGACACTGAATGAATGCTGCATGGTTTTTAACAAGCTTTGATTATTATTCCGAATAAATTTCAAACTCCATCCCTTCTGTAATATTTATTGCACTTATCATCCTGACCTAAGATGCAATGTAGGTATGTTAATTAGATCATGATATTGTTTCAAAGATTCACTTAACGATTCATCCTGAGGCCTTGTGATCACTCGAGTGGAATCAAAAATGTTGTCTCATTTGTAGTGCAGGGACGTGTTCTCATTTGCTTCGTCATGGCTGGAAGAAAATTTCCACCCCCATCACCGCTCTTCCCTGTCTCATAACTAAAATGGAATTTTCATAGTTCCATTTCGGCGCGAGATTCCAAGAAGAGAGCTGGTTAGATCTACACGATTCATTATCGATTCCCTGGCTAAACATTGTAAAACGTAAAAATTTTTTTGACCACGAAGGAAAATATCTTTTTCATGGTCTCATAATTGCTTTATTCAAAATTTCCCTAGATCCGAGGGTTTCGGGGCGACGTCGCCATTTTCCTTCATTTATTGATGGTCCATCAATTATGCAGGGTGCTATAACATCCCCAGTGAATTGAGTGATTCAAGCAGTTGATAGCCCAATCTTAAGCTTACGATCGAGGAAGTTGGCAATCCTTTGCAGTGTGCTCCACCTCGGCTCGTCCACTCTATTGCTTTCTAATGTATAAATTTACAATCTCAGTTGCAGTAATATGTAATAATCGGGTGCCTCCTGAAGGAGAATTTATACCACTATACAGTCTCAACTGAGAAGAACATAACAGAGAATGAAGATCTCAGCTTGCTCTTCATTGGCTCATCACATGAAGAAGCTTCTGATGCTCGATTATTTTGAATTTTATGATACGGACTTTCAAGTGGACCATTACTGTAATCACATACAAATTCCTCTGAAACTCGTGGGATTTTGGCCTTACCATTCACCCCTCAAAAGAAGAATAATATTCTGTTTCAACCAAGCCATTCTAATCTCATTCACGATACCAGCTGTAAGTCTTCATCGTGAATCTCAAGTCCTCACCAATTCAATGTTATTCATTGGATTCAATCTAAACAGGTTTTGTTCCTGAAAAATATATGGGGCCATGACTACGATCTCATGCTCGAAAATTCGATATTCATCCTTCTCACTCTTGCCGGCTCCGTTGGCTCTGCGAGAATCTACACAAGCGTTCCCACGGTTTATCATTTCTATCTCCATTGTTCATCCAGGATATTGAACTACCCCAAGAATTAAATCGAACTCCTTTGGTGACAGTTTAGGCGACTACATGCAGCCACGTTGGAGGCCAAACAGAATCTCATAACTGATGTTGAGAAAAGCCATTTCCTAGAGTTCTTGAGGATGGCATACTTTGTAACTCTTGGATTTTCAGGTAAAAAGATGATATTTACCTGCACGTGAGGCTGACAAAGATAATTGAAGATTCTCTGCAAGCTCGCTTGAATGCTACACAATTCCCCAACCATTCGCGGAACTCATCAGGGATCATCGATATGAAGCTCGCATTGTTCTCACGAGATTCTATGAAAAGCGCTCTAGAATTGCGATCCTCTGTTACGACCAAGTTACTAAATCAAAAACTTAGAGGTTTCAATGCATAATCATGGCTTTTCAGTTTACTGCTCCTTACTTGGTTTGATCATGATTTCATCAGTCGTGGTGGAGCCTCTCACACGTGTTATCTTCGAGTCAGAAAATGGCACAGGACTACCATTGCCCATGGTACACCTCCAATACACATTTTTTGAGCAAGAGGATCACTTCTTCATCTCTTTATTGCACATGAGCGTTGTACTCGCTACATTTGTTCTGTCATTCCTTGGAGTTGGAAACATATTTGTTATTGGTGTTCTACAGGCATGTGGGTTGTTCTCTATAGTAAGGTGAGCTATTTGACTGATTGAGACATTGCACATGTTAGGAGGGTATTTGAGGGCTGGATCAGGATGACACAATTAGCTGGCACACCGAATGTACAATTATGAATGTTTATTACGATCACGGTCCGTCGCGGATAACCGCCTCGACGCTCGGCGTCCGTCTCGTGCGCTCGCTCATGCACGACTCTCTCGACTCGTCGCGCGCGGCGGAGCAGCAGCCTCTCGAGTTGGGCCTGCCCGGTAACGCCATCACGCGGAGAATGCGATTCGATGAGTACATTGGAGAAATAGACGCTAACAACTCGGCCATCCTACCGAAAAGGTCGTCCTCGACCTTGTACAATCAGAGTGTGAAAGAGGCGTAGCTTACATTTGATAATCCTTAAATTTAGAAGGCAACGCTATCACCGTTGGCTTTCCTTATGAACTACTTTTGCAGAACTAGAGCAGTCACTTTCATCAAATTCTTCATTATTTACAAGGTCACTATTTTCTATTCTATTTACATCAGTTTCACTTTCACAATCAGATTCTTCTATTTCGGATTCGTCAGATTCATATCCTTTCCAAATTTTAATCTGGCTAACATGTGCAGTGGATTCAAATCTTTTCGCATTTTCATCACGCAATCTTTGAATCTTATACGTATCACTGGGTAATTTTTCTACAATTACCATTGGGCCTTTGGACTTGGATTGCAATTTAGTAGAGTCACCAGTAGCAACTGGATTAGTTTTGACAAAAACTATATCGCCTACATTGTATGCGACATTTTTGGAACGTTTTTGATCATACTCATTTTTATACTCTTTCTGAGATTTCAATATATTCTCCCTGATTTCATTTTGGATATCACTTGGAATACTGTAAACATTATTATCGCTAGAATTTTTTCTGAGTCTAGAGTCTTCAAATCGTGGCACATAGCCATATAAAGCTTCGAAAGGAGATTTTCCAGTGGATTTACTGATTGTAGAATTATAATCTCTTTCTAAGTTTTTCAGCTCAAGATCCCAATTATTTTCCCCTGCATTTACGACGTTACATCTCATAGCTGGTAGGATAGTAGCATTGAGTCTTTCTACAAGGCCATTGGCCGGCGGATGTCTACTTGAAATCAATGTGTGTTTGATAGAATATTTCTCACAAAAATCATCAAAAGCTTTAGAAGTGAAACAAGTGCCTCTATCACTAATTATTCGAGTCGGTGCTCCAAATCTATCAATAAATTCTTCCATCTTCTTAATATTTGTCTGTGACTTTACACTTTTAACTGCATGCAATTGTGCAAACTTAGTCAAATTGTCAATAATAGCTAAAATGTGGAGGTTTCCTTTAGGCGTCTTATGAAAGGGGCCTACGTGATCGATGTGGACTACATGAAAAGGACGCTTCCCAGGAGGAATAGGGTGAAGTTCACCATCTTGTTTACCAGTTTTGGTTTTAGCGAGAATACATTCTATACAAAATCGTATATGACGCTTCACATATGCTCTCATGTTTGCAAAATAGTGATGCTCTCTAATTTTAGAAAGTGTTCTAGCAAGTCCAAAATGACTGCCTAAATCATGGTGTCTAATTACAATAGCTTTTCTCATAGCTCTAGGTACAACAAATAAGAGATGATCTTTGCCTTTTTCATGTACTTTTCTATACAATAGCCCGTCAGAAAACGCAAAGCTTTCAATCTCGCGCTTTCGAATCTTAGTTCTATTTACAACAGGTTTCTGAAAAATTTTGATTTTCCTTAACAAACTTTCGTCAGATCGCTGGAACATCAGAATTTCGTTTTCTCTCGTAGCAAGCGATTTTACAGTGAACACACCTCAGGTATCGGCTTGTATTCATCATCAATAGGAGCACGGGAGAGAGCATCTACGTGCTGCATTCTTTCACCGGCCCTGTGTTTGAATTCAACATCATATTCAGCTAATACGCTCAGCCATCTGGCTATCTGAGGATTTTTAGTTTTCCAGGCATTTATATGAATTAAACATTGGCAATCAGTCACAACCGTGAAATGAATACTAATCAAAAGAGATCGAAGTCTCTCTACAGCCCAAGCAATGGCCATCAACTCTAATTTACTGGAATGATACAATGACTCGACTTGACTTGTTTTTCTACTAATTGCATAGACAAGTCTCAGAATTCCATCTTTATCGGTTTGTAACAACATGGCACCCAAGCCTTTGGAAGATGCCTCAGTATGCAATTCAGTTCTAAGAGCTTTGGGATTGTATATTTGCAAAACAGGTTTTGAAATTAGCCTTTTCTTTATTTCGAAGGAGGCATTTCTCTGAAGATCATTCCACTGAAACAGAACATCTTTTTTTGTTGATTCAGTCAATGGCGAAGCTATCTTCGCGAATTGAGGAACAAATCTGCGGACGAAACTAGCTAAACCTAGAAAACGTCTAATTTCGTGAACATTTTTCGGCTCTGGAAATTTTTCAAGTGCAAGAGTCTTGCATTCACCGGGGCTAATTTGACCGTGGCCAATGATAAAATCAAGAAATTCTATTTCCTTCATTCCAAATGTACATTTCTTCAAATTCAATGTCAGTCTCGCACGTCTGAGCGATTTTAGAACAAAGATCAAATTATTCATCAACTCTAACCACAATTTGGCTAAAATACAAGAATCGTCTGAGAACGATACAACCATATTCTTCTTGATAGCTTGCTTCAAGGCCATCCACACTAATTTGTTAAAATAAATTGGCGCATTTGCTAATCCAAACATTGCTCTCGTAAATTCACCGGTTTGATTTTCAGTAATGATTGCAGTTTTCTCACGCGCAGATTCAGTTAAAGGCAGTTGTAAGAAGCCCTGAGCTAAATCCAAGGTTATGAACCACACTCCTTCACACAAAGTCTCTAAAAAGTCATCAAATTGCGGAACAGGAAAATTCAACTTCACGGTATCTCCGTTTACTCCACGATAATCAACGACCATACGAGCTGTACCATCTTTCTTTCGGACAATAAAAGCGGGACTAGCATACGGGGAATTTGTTTCTGTGATAATGCCATGTCTTTTTCCTTCAGTAATAATTGAATCTAAGTCAGCGCGATCAGTGGCATTCAACTTATAAGGCCTAGAAGCGCGCGGCTTACTACCTTCTTTGATCTCAATATCCATTTGAATTAAATCAGTACAACCAAGTTCCCATTGGGTCTTTGCTATACAATCTCTATATGCATTCAATATATTAAGCACATCTTTTTTCTGTTCATCCCAAACACAATCTCCGAAGGTTATCTCATCCATTCTCACTTCATCTTTTCTCGCTTCACACGCATTCAATTCTTTGATAGAAACAATAGAATCGTCAACTATTTCACCTTTACACAATTTTTCGGACTTTTCACCCAAATTCAGAATAGGGAAAATACTTCTATTATCAGACGCATGAAAATTTATGAAATTAACCCGGCCTGGTATCAAAACTTGATCATGAGTCGCTACGATTTTAGGTTCTTCTTTTCCAAAATTTTCATCGATTTTCACATCGACCTGAGAAAAGTTCAATTCCTTTCCATTACGGGTATAGGTTATGTCTGGCCTCTCCGTAAATGGTCGACCAAGCAGAATATCATAGTCTTGCGCGTCATCGGGGACGACTCTAAACTCGATTTCCATCGGTCTCAAACTTTCAAAACGAATCTCTTTCATGACAATGCCCGGGGAAATTGCTTGCCCCTTCGCAAAACCTCCAAGATCATTCAAAACTCTAGTCATTTCAAAACCGTTCAATAGAACTGTAGACGCTTTCATGGTACATACCGAAGCGCCCATATCGATTTGAACAAGAAATTCAGTCTCACCAATTTTTATCTTACGTAAAAACTTTAATAAAGTGGAACTCGCCTCAGCATTACTGATAACATAAGCTCCGTCTATAGTTTCAGTAACTTTGGAATCGGATGAATTCTTCTTACAACGTTTGGCAATATGACCAACGCCCCCGCATTCATAACATTTGAATTCCTTACGCGGCGCGGTACAATCTCTCAGCTTATGCTCCATCGAGCCACAATTAAAACATGAACCATCATTCTTACGAACACTCGAACTCGATGCCGCCGACTTCGTAGAATCCGATGCCGACGTCTCGTTCCGATGCGAAGAATTTCGGTGCGCCTCGTTCTGCTTACCGCCGGATTCGATCGCTGACTTCTTCGAAGAGATTTGCTCTCGGCGCGTCGCATCAACCTTCTCGTACTTGAGAATGTCTTGGTAGAGCGCGTCAAGACATGTATAGTCTCTCGCCATGAGGTAATCTGCCAAATTCTTCGACCACAGTCCAGAAACTATTTCAATTTTAGTTTCTTCAACAGTCAAATCAAGATCACGACACAACCAAACTTTGTCATGAAAATACTCTTGAACTTTCTCGCGAGCTTCTTGAACTCTC
>JAPYYZ010012933.1:0-14292 GCA_030522705.1 Eretmocerus eremicus | reverse complement strand
CGGCGCGAGCTGCGACGCTCTTTTGGCGCGCGTCGGATGATGCGCGAGTTCCATCGGGCTCTTGTTCCCCCGCCCCCTACTTTCAAATCTTTCTGTCCTTGTTGGTTTCCATTCAGGAATGACTCCGAAGAAGCAGAACGAACTTTTACAAGTAAAGGTTTAGAGTATAAGGTGAAGCTTCCCCAAATTCGTCTCGTGAGTTACTTATTGAATTCATTCTTCAGAATTTGGATCAGCCTCAGACCGGAGGGTCGGGGTAATTTTGATTTCATGCTGCATTTCGCCCTAGACAGACAAGAAGAATGTATCGCTCAAATCATCTCTTTGAAATATTCGATCTGCCAAAAATCATATTCTCTTACAAGCCCACGGATAACCTAGAGCAACTCTTCTATTTATTCATTCATTCATCTACTTAAAAAACATACGAATAAGATTGGCCTTCAAAATATCATAACTAAATTTATTTTAAAATCATTGCAGTATCCAAGCATACGCATGGTCGCAGATCAATGAACAACAAAACGTTGAAGAGCATCAATTGAAATGTGATCCAGGTGAGGCACCACAGTTGACGCGGAAAACGAATCCTCAACACGTTACTAATTACTTTTGATTGTCTATGATCATCAAGAGTGAAGAATACTTGAAAACGATTATTCTGTGATTAATAATGATTCTTATAAGCCTTTCACAATTACATGGCAAGCATCAGCTTTGTTCATGAGCTTTTCCAAAAAGAATGATGTATACACTTGATTAAAAAAAAGTTCCACGGCTTGTACGGAATTTTCAATCGAATCGAATGAAAAATCATCCTCCAGTTAATAGTGAATAATCAAACAAAATTAGAAAATATTACCGACAATGAATGTTATTACGCCTGAGACAAAGAGGACCTAAAAAAAAGTCACCGAGGCCTCATTTCGTGTACCCGTGAAATTGGTCAATTTTCTACCCGAGTCCTCCTCTTGCATTTGTTTTTATCTCTATTCTAATCGAACGTAGTAGGAGAGGGGGTAGACTGCTTTCTCTGGGAGTGGGTTATCGATACCTCTCATTCGCACATGCACACCGAAGCTAGCTCGCTTTACAGAATCAATACGCGATGACATGGCGTTTACTCTCGCGTACTTCATATTGTTACTGCCGTGAGAGAAACTTTTACCGTCGCGTCTAGAGTGCCGCGTGCCGTTGTCAAAGAGTTAATTTCAAAACGCGCGAGCCGCATTAGCGACCCGAGAAGACGCGAGTAGCAACGACGCCTTTCGCGACTCACGAGACTCTCGCCGAGAGCAGAGGAGAAGCAATTACAAGAGCGCAACGTCACATCTCAACTCGCCGGGCGGCAGACCATCTGAAAGTGGAGCAAAAGCAATACCGCCGCGCGTCTTTCATCGCGCGCGAGAAGCTCCGGCCACGGGGTAAATTATCCTCCGGCTGTATTATCCAGGAGCCTGGCGACTTCTCTCGCACGAGTACTTTACCAGCGAGAGACACCATCGAGTTGCGAGCGACGGACTCGAGGAGGGACTTGCCTCGCGAGACGATACAGAGCCGCAAGTGGGCCGTCGCGCGAGAACATTCGCGGTGTGGGCGATACGGGTGTACAAAGGTGTATGGGCGAATCGAGGTGACTCGTACCGTGTTGGTACCTCGAGAAGAGCAGGGCAAACTTGGCCGAGCCGATCACGCGGCTGACTCGAGTCTGCCGGCGCCACTGCATCGCCGAGCACACCTATATCATCCGCACATGCACGTAAAATCGTCGCCTACGCCGCGTACTCGTGTCCGTCGGCGCTGCACAGCTTTTTTCGCGCAACCGAGCCCGACTACATAGGTATAGGCGAAGCGAGACAGAGAGAGCAGTTCATTCGAGTCACTCTGTACGCGTATAATATGCACAGGAGGGGCTGTCGCGGAGCGAGCTCAGCTGCGGACTCGGCTCTCTCGTCGGATGCTTCAATTACCCCGAGCGCGGCGATTGATTGCCCGGCGCGGATGCAGGCGAGCGGCTCCTCTCGCGCGAGAGCTTGTATTACATTTGCGCCGCACTATACGAAGCCCGCAAGCTCTCTCGCTGGCTCATCTCGGAGAGACCGGAGAATTTCAAATTTTGCGCGCGCCTCTCTTTCTCCCGTCTTTCCGCGGCTCTCGGCGCGCTTTCCGAGCTTTTTACTCGCGTTGCCGATATGCGCGCTGAAGTTTCAGCGACGAGCGCGCGGCTTGGACTACCGGAGTGCCCGCCGACGAAAATAGACGCCGTCGTGGTGCTCCTCTCGGATACGACGTCGACGGCACGAGGCGGACCGCGCGCGCATCGCCGGAGCAGCATCCGAGCGGACGAGAGGCGAATCTTATGCGGAGGAGAGCTTTGGCGCATCGGCGAGAGACGCGAAATAGAGATGCTAAAACGCCAAAGCCCGACGGCGAGAGCGAGAAAGCTCTGCCTGCGTGCGCGCTCGTCGTCGCGCGGCTATTCGCGTGTCCCCGTTCGCCTTTCGAAAATCAGCCGCCCCTTCTGTCTGCCACTTTCCCTCGTTCTTTCTCTCTCTCTTCTCCTCCTCCTCCTCCTCCTCCTCCTCCTCCTCCTCCTCCTCCTCCTCATCTCTCACTCGCCCTGCTCTTTGGAGCAAAGACTCGACTTTGAATGAACTCTGTGTTCACGACTTTGGCCGATCCGATGCCAGCATATATAAGCGAAACCGTTCCCCATTCACGTTCCAATTTCCAAAAATAAAAGAACAACAATGTGAATGAACAGGCTCCGCTGCTAATGCATCAGCAATTTAGAACGAGGATCTGTCGCCGAAAGACAAATGCCCTTCGAAAATCAAGTCCAAATCAGTCAAGTTCAAAATGTTGTTCTAGAGGTCAAAGATAAACATTGCAAGTACCTATAATAAATGAAGTAATAAGAAAAAATGAGCTTGAGAGAAAAAAACTGGGTACATCGGACGGTGATTATCGGTTATCAAAACTCATCGATCTTTGAATTATTGTCGATTCCGAAGAGGACTTTCAAGTGTTCCGAAACAGTAGGCGTATAGCCTAATCTGATTTTTAGCGAGACCAAAGATTGATACGTTTGTCTATGGACAATGACTCAGAATATTCACTGTTGCCGATAGTTACTCAAGATTCAATATATGAAATCTAAATCATCAATTCCGCGCAGCTATCAGTCGATAAAATTAAGATTTGAAATTCTTGAGTGATAAGGTGTTTCAATCCTTGGACTTTGCTGTTCAATATTCCTACAAGTCATCGAAAGGTCATGGGTGATTGAAAAGTCACCAATCACTTTCTTGATTATATAATTGGCGAGGAACGTATCGAGTTCTAAGTCGAAGCAGTAAACTACCTACTTACGTGACTGTAACGTATGTACATAAGCTTTCATCGTATAAACTTTCATGGGAACAAAAGACTCCCACTGCATACAATTGCAGCGTTATCGATACCAAAGAGCTAACGACACCTAATTGCCGCTTATGGACTGAATACTCAATGAAACATAAACCATTTTCCATAAGACAAGATAGAGATAGATCACTTGTTTTGATTTGGGAGAGGTGTGAACTGGATCAAGGCGATTTGGTTGCGAAATTGTACAAGAATAATAATTATTTAAATGTAATATCATGTTCCAAACACGTATCTGGAGGGCAAAAAAATTTCGCCAAATAAAAATAAGAGAGAGTATCGATTAAAAGTACAAAAAAAGTTTGAACAGAAATAATTCACTTGATAAAGAGAGACAGCTAAGGACTGGATCCTCAACATCACTGAGAGATGTATTCATATCTGATGTCTCATTAATTTTATTAGCACATTCCATCAAAATCACGACTCTTTCTTTGTTGACTGGGAAATTCGAACTGTCGGGTGGATTGTTGCATATAAACAGAAGGAGCTGAGAATTGGCTACCTGCATTTATTGCAAATTGTTTCAAAGTCGCGTAACTTGAAAAAGACTTGCAGTGGTCGAGCCCCGCGTGACGTCATATGGATACAATCATCGGCTGCGACTGCAGTAATCAGGTGGTCTGGCAAGATTTTTTGTGACTGGCAACTTGAATGTTCTTTAAAAATGTGTCCTTTTTTTTATATCAGAGATCAAGCTGGACAGGAAATTATTTTTTCCCAATTTTTTGGTTCACGCCAATGGGTAAAATCAATTGGTAAAGTTACTCAGCTTTAATAACAGTAACATTACCAATTAATTTTACCCACTGGCATGAACCGAAAAATTCGGAAAGAATCATTCACTGTACAGATTGATCTCTACTATAAAAAAAAAAAGACATTTTGAAAGAACATTCAAGTTGCCAGTCACAAAAAATCATGCCAGACTATCTTTTTACTGTAGTCACAGCCGATGATTGTATCCATATGACGTCACGCGGGGCTCGACCACTGTGAGTCTTTTTCAAATTACGCGACTTTGAAACTATTTGCTCCAGTTGAAAAAAAAATTTGAGAATTTTTTATCAAATTACACCTTATTCCGCTGAATTTGTTCTAATTTGCCACATCTTTTGTTTAGGTGTTCAAAATTAAATGCAGGTAGCCAATTGACAAGCTGTCACTATCACTCCATTTGCGATCGCGCCTGGCCTTTCCCAGAAAGTACAATATCGTGCAAAAAGTCTGGAAAGGTAGGGTATCCATAAGCCTAATTTCAGATTCTCGTATCTTGTTCCTCTCCATTCACCAGGAGGTGTTTTGCAGAACGTATTTCAGAATAGAGGAGAAATGCTAACTTTATACTAGTTTCTAGATATACAGCCTTTATCCTCTACTTTCAAATACTTTTCAAAAAGTCCCTTTCGCTAGAATGGAAAACAAGGTTAGAGAACTCGAAGTTGAGCTCATGGATATACCCGAACTTTCGGGAACTTCTGCACGATACTGCAACTTAAATGGTTGTCAAAATCAAAACATTACTGATCATAGAATAAATCAAATTCAGTACTTGCCACTGAACCTCTGGACATTTTAAAAAGTAGGCGGTTTTATATCACCATGATCCATACATAGATCATACTTGCAGTGCGTCATTTCAGTCTCAACTGGTTTAAATGCAAGTGTTGTGAATCGCTTATTACACCATGGGGACGACTCAAAAGCTCATTGGCAAGTGTTCTATGGTTTCTTCCATGCTTCAACATGAGAAAACGTAGTCTAGAGTTTGAACGATATTAGTGATCCAAAAGAGATAACAACTCTCTGCGCTGGATCCCAAAACATTATTTATTGTAACTAAAAGCTAGACTAGACGGAGAAAAATATTATGGAGAACAATGTTACCACGTTGACTCACTATGAGAAAGAACGGTCACGTAGACTGACGAGCGAAACCAAAATTTTGTGAAAACAGGTAAGCAAAATACTTTCATAAAATACCTTCTCGTCATGCGTTCATCAGACTCCAAATGTACGTGGAATTTGCTGAGTTCAAATAGAATGGATTATTGAATTGAATCATCCCCAGGCCGGTAAGATGTGATTTTATGAATGATAAAGGTACTATAAGACAAATTCCTATATATTATGCGTAAAATATGATTGAGCTGCTACTGATAAAGCTCTACTAGTAAGCTTTATCACCAGCAGCATCAACTACTCTGACAACATTGCATATAGTCACTAGGACTACAATAGGATCGTGGTCACTAGTCTGAGAGTTTGTGATTGTGAGCGAATATCAATTTTATTGCGGCCAGGAAAAAACTAGTTCAAAAGAGTGGTGTTACTCAGCACCGTGAGATTATGGATTTGATTAAGATCGACGAGTAGATGGCTGGGATGGGGAAGGGATGGCTTCAATTCTCGTAAGCTTAAGGAAAAGTATTGCCGAGAAGGAGTGACGATCGAGAAAGAAAACCACAACGCGAAGCGATTCCCGCTGCGCGTGGCTGACAGCGACTGAGAGTGGGATTTCATTGGGAGCGTGGGTCCATTATAGTACAACCTAGACTACATTGTTGAAAACATTCGTCTCAGATACGCGACTTGTGCACTCTTCTAATGCATTACTCAGTCAGCCTACTCCGGCGGTCACTGTCTGGCGATATGTGCATGTTTCTTACCGAGGACATTTATTCATATGAGTAAGTATTCAACTTTGCCACGGAGTAAATAACCTTTGGAAAAAAGGTTTCAAAGAAGTCACGAAAATAGTGATATGTAGATCGCATAGAGATATTACAAAGGTGGATCGTCGAGACTGGTCCATCTCTAACTTCACACTGACTTGGAAGTCAATGAATAGAGTATAATTGAAGTTTGACAATTCCATATATACTCTTTCCAGTAATCACTATTTCCATCATAATATTAAATTTGGTCAGAGTGAGAAATATAAAAATGGCTTCAACTGATCATCATATGGGAACTCTATGGGGAAAGGTCCAACCTCTAATGAGGATAAGGGTTTCAAAACTCATTTTGCTAGCATCAATCGGTCTGTAGAAAACTTTCTGGCTACATTGTAGCATCAGCATTTAGGTCTGATTTTAGTTTGTCAACTTAGAGTCATGTACGAGGTCATGTAAGATCCGGAGTTGCAATTATTACATCTTGATTTACTAAGCAGGGCTATATTCATCGTAAGAGGGCATATTTTCATCATGTGGGAAGAAATTCTCGTAATCTCTGCTCAAATATTTTACTAGATTTACTGTGATTTCCTTACTTTTGCAGAATCACAAGAATTCCGAGTGCAATTTCCATGTTCCCTGCTTTTCCTAAAGTCTAGACACATATAGCTGCACGTGGGTTTTATTCGTATTCTTTCAGATAGTTTTTTTCCAGAACTGGCATATCTCTAGTCGAACGAAAAAGAAAAAAATCTTAAAATTCTTCAAGAGTACATCGGCTAGGGGCAAGTGTGAAAATTAACGAATTCTTGCATTACACTGCGTGCATAGTGTGACCATAGACTCCCGGTAATTGCGAATCGCAGAAAACATAGAGTAGTACAAAAATTGAAAATAGAGCTGGGTAGCGCGAAGTTCATCATCCTCAAATTGCATTCTCGGGCATTAATTATGCTCTGAAATGTATAGGTGGCGAGTGGTAAGAAAGCTCTCGCGGCGATCTCATGACGATGCTTTGGTGCAGCACAAGTTTGGCAAAGCGCGCATGTGACCGACCTCGTGGTAGTTCACGTGAGCTATTCATAACTCCTCCTCTTGAAAGCGCTGAGGCGCGCATGAGAGCCGTGTCTCGAGCATGCGTGTGCACATTACCCATGCCTAATATTCATAAAACGCACACGCCAAGTATCCCAGCACTTGGCACACGCGAATTTTTCTACGGCGGTCAGATAATCGCTTTCGAGTTGTTTCGGATGAAGTGGCTGCATCGGGGCCAATGACAGCTCAGCGTCCAAGAGATGTTGAGATTCGTTTGCGTAACTTTCCAAATCCAATGCTACTCTTTCACATGACCTTCGACTGAACTTCTCTTCTTAAGCATTTGTACAAATTTCACGACTAGCCAGAAAAGTCTATCGATTTTTAGTACCAAACATCGCTATAGACTATATAAAGAATTCACGAATAGATATATTGAATAGCTTCATTCTACTGAAAATTCTGTTACTTAAATGAAAAATCTTTTGCAGGGAAACATTTCGGAATTTTTTTGATACAGTACGATAAATTCATCTACTTTTTTAGCTACAAGAAATCGCTATAGACTAAAGATGTGAATAGATCAAAGAAGAAACTACCAAGCATCTCTATAAACTAAAAAATTCACTATTAGTCGAATGTCCTCATTTTATTAAAAATTCTGTTACGCTCACATGTAAAAGGGTCCTGCACCCGTTAATAAATAAATAAATAATTAAACATGAATTTCATGAATAAATGTATTATGAAATACACGCATGAATTCTCAATTATGTAAGAACGAAATAATGATACATGATACCGCTTTGAGAAAGCATTCTGCTAATTCTATTTAGCAGTGTATTTTTAATGCAAGATCGCTTATAGAAGCGTGCTTGCTAAGATGTTGATATTGATTTGGGTGTCTTCGGTTTGGTTTCAGAATGGGATGAAGGAAGTGTTTTTGAGATATGAAAAGAAATCGATTTTTCCAATTCCGATTGGCCCAAAATCGGTGTAGTCATACCTCAAAAGTTTTTGTAATACGAGGTGATCTCAAACTAATTAGGAACAGCTGAACAATAGCCATATTGCTTGAGATATTTCCTACCCAATATTATTGCACCAAACGCGCCAATAGAAAATAATTGTTACCCGTTTTGGCTCTCAGATTGAAGGAGCTGACTTCACGTCGAGCACGTGCTAGTTGGCAGCTTTTGAGAAAAATTCTCAAGCACGCAAAAATCACGCACTGCTTACTATAACTAGCTTCCCCACTATTATTTCGTTCCGCAATCACGCTCATTGAGAATCTGGAAGGTCCACATTCCGCGAGCACGTGCACTAAGTTCAATGTTGCTGAAAAATTAAATCGAAACCCTGAGGATATACTCTGCAGCAAGTCTCCAACAATCGATTCTATCTCTAGCTCTTTCATGCTTATAGCATCAGCACCCATCTGCAGCTCGTATTCTTTGTTGGAGGACGATCAATTTCGAATTTACGCTCAACATAGAAAACTAGAGCTTGTTCAACATGGATAACAAGATAATAGACTATAACTCAATTTTTGCAGCATTCACTTATTTCTGAGAATAGGAAATTTCAGCATCGTCGTGTGTCAGACGTAGTAAGGAAGCTAAACTATGACAAATTAATTGAACTTTGTAAATTTATCAGTGATGGTGAGTGGATGATGCAAATGTGATAGTCGATTTTCTCTAACTAGGTGTTCAAATTTCTCATGACTGGTTTTTAAATACACGTAGAATCTTGCTTCTTTGAGTGAGGGTTTTTGCACAAGTCGAGAGGATTTTTTTATCATAGACTGGTTAAAATTTATTGGACTGAAACCGATTTTGGAACATTCACAACAAAATCTGAATACTGTGAGCAATTACTCATCATTTTTTCCATCTTCTCAAGGTAAAAACTGCTCTTACTGGCCCTAAAAACAAGTACAGAAACTCAAAATGATGAGAATCATTAGATGATCAATAAGTATATGAAAAAACCCTAAAACTCCACGAGTTGTTCAAATTTTTTTTTCAGTTGGCCACAAGATTTCGGAAGAAAATGTTCTCCAGTCCAACAACTTGCGGCGCTACTGCATCTCGCTTCTTGCTGTGGTGGATAAGCACGGTCACGTTCTATTGTACACCTTATACCTCATAGTCTGATAAATGCTACATACGGAACTCCAGTACGAACATTTGGAGCTGGTGAAATAATCGTATCAGCTGCTAGGGTGCTTATCGCCCAAGATATGTTTGTTTAGCATACCCGTTCCAAAACATTTCTCCGTCTCACGCTTCGGCGGTGTTTGAGTTCGGAAAGTTGTTGCTTGCTGTTATTACATAAGCAGCACGATGTAAGTACCGAGAGCAAGCAAGTGACGTATGCAAGTGAGCGAGCGAGCAATGTTCATTCTTTCTCATAACAGGCGTTTTTCTCCCGATAAAAATTTCAACGTTATCGCCGCATCAATTTTCCTTCAACGTTTCAAGCTGCCACCATAAGCCTCATGCATTATTTATGCGCCCCATAGCCAGTGTCGATGACTTATTTGATCTTTCGTTGCGAGTTCCACGATGAATTCCGAGCGTCACCTCTGCAAACTCACTGCGTCCACTTCGTAACAAAGAGCAAGCAAACTAACTGCCTTTCGCTTATGAAAAAATTGGAGACCCATGACACTCATTAAAATGACAAAAAATCGGAGCAGTACTCGGAGGCTTGCAAGAGAAGAACATTACCGCTAGCTTGAGACGATATTTTCGTAGGAGACGCTATAGGTCGCAATCACGAGACTACAGACGCGATGTGTATCGATTAGTTTTCCAACACCGAGTACTTAGCAGTCTCTCTTTCCCTTTTCTCTTTGCGAATCCAGCTCCCCTAGAGCGAATGCTTATGGCCTGCGTCGAGAGGAGGAAACAGCGCATTCACGAGGTCTCACAATCGACGTGTGTAACACCACAACGATCGGAGCTATGCTCCTTTGAATATTACAACGTTTTATCATTAAGCACAGCAGCCTTGTGTACTTTTATTCGCTCCCGCAAAATAAGACCACTATTGCGATATGTTCGATATCACTTTATACGAGTGATTTCGCCGAATGACTCATCCAAATGTACAGGCAATCTGATTCCTTGCAGGTATTTGTTGGTCTACCTGACAGCTATAAAAACAATTGTTTTTGGATTATTAAATTCCCAAACACGCATAAAATTTCCTCGAGCCATGTCAAAGAGATACCAGCAGTTTTCATTTGTTTTTAAGATGAAAGACATTTGACATAAAAAGTGATCTCATAAGCGTGGTGCATAAGGGATCATCACTTTGTCTGAATACATAGATAGCACTTCTCGATGAAGTTTGACTGGTGTTCGAGAGCCACTGAGCCATGGTAAGGACAGCTCTTCATTTCTCACGGAAAGATTACGAAAAATTATTCCCCTGTGAGCTGGCCATCAGACTCTTCACTATACCGTTGGGGGGATTTCGTTTTACTCATTTATTATTGAATTAACGGTCCCTAAGACCTTCTTAATGTTTAGTGATGTTGGAAGAAACCACCACCGATGTACAGCGCTCTTAGGAACAAATGATGGGGCTGCAGATGAGATATCGAGAAATATTCGAAAAATTTGCAAGATCCGTCAACATGATCTACGGCGCATACGCAACAAGTTTGGTGTTTAACACGGCTGAAACCCGAATGCAGTGATTCTTCTGATACAATACACGCTCGAAATAAATAAATCACGCAAATGACATGCCACGGTAAAGGCATTTTAGGGTTATATTGCGTTTATTGGACTCCACTGGAAATTGTTATTTCCACTAAATACTATTGTAACATGTTGGTTTTGAGACAATCTATCAGCTGTAAGAGCTAGACCAAGCATCGAGCCAAGCATATTTCGACATTTTGAGTGATAGCGGGTCGATAACATCAAATCCATACGGCGAAATCACTCATATTTTTTTCGACGTTTTTTCCAACACTTTGACAAATCTCATAATTTAATTTTCAATGATAGATTAATCATTGAAACTTGATGAGGACATGGGTATGAAGTGAGTCGATGGAAAATTTGAGGAGTCGTAATCCAATAGATTTGATTTGACAAGGAGTGACAAAAATCGCGATGGTAGAAAAATTCATAATCTTGTTTTCTAGTAGGGCAATTAGAAATGATGATTTGCTAAAAAAAAAAGTGTGGGAAGAAATAGAGTTCATATCAGCCGAAGTTCTTATCGTGAACAAGGAAGACTTTAATGGTTAAAAACCACTCATCGAAAGCTGCAACATTTCTCAAGGCCAGTTTCGTGATAATCAGAATCGTTACACCCTGTGTCTACCAAAAATGAAGTATAAGATATGCCACATGTGGTTTCGAGTTTGAATGAAGGAATATTAAATCGACTGTTCATTGAAAATAATCTAGTAAAGAATAAAATATGGTGTAAGAATACTCGATGAAATGTGGGAAGAGAAATGGCGAGACGAGAATCTGTGATGTCGGCGATGACACATGAAAGTGCCGAGAGAACCAACCACTCAATTATTTGTTTTCGCAGTGCATTATACATGGGGTTAGGCTCTCTCGCTCGTCCTTCCAGCGACGTGAACGCTTTCAAGCAGATTTTTCCCTCGTAAGTACTGTAATTGAATTTATCGGCTCGCTTCACTCGGTGTAATGGACAGGAGTGGTTCCATCTGGGTTTTCACGTTGGTTGTTAAAACGAAAGAATTTTTTTGAGCGAATCCCCCACGGCCATGGAGTGCATGAATGAGCGAAGTACGATAAGCGATGCCCACGCGCGTTGCCAACTTTTCCTGCATGTGCGGAACGCCATTTAGTGTGAGCTGGCAATGTAAAAACGAGAAATATTATTCGACAAAAGCTAGAAGGATTGGACAGAATCGAGAGGTTGCCGATTGCTCCGAATTTCATCATTTTAAATGTGCGGCAGCTGCACGATGCAACTTGGAATGATTGCCCCTCGTGTTGTGTGGTGGTGCCAACAATTCAGAGTTTCTAGCAATGGCCCTTACAAAAATGAACATCGTTGCTTCGAAACCTCGGGTAATTTTTAATCGAAATTCAACGGTATACTATGGACGAGATTCAGAGCCGAGGTGAGTGTCGGGCTTAGATAATGTTAGCCGAATAAAGTGAGCTAAGTGGTTCGATTTCCTGCTCGTTGAACTCGTTTCTACTCCACACTTTCAAGCGATTACGCGTAATCTTGTTCCCGCCGATAAGATGGGGCAATCGAAAAAGTTAGAAGGCCAAAATTTCCCAGTCTAGCTCGAATGACATTCAAGCAAGCTCTCTCGGCGCTTTGCGCGTTATGTAACTCGGTATACGAGGCATCCTCGTCTCATCGGGAGGGGATCCGCGCACCGCGTGGATGACGAAAGCTCGTCATCGGATTCGCATGCGGGAGTAGCCGATGCATATAAGTAAGTGCCGGCTTCGCCGCCGCTCGCAACGCGTCCACGACGAATCCGTCGAGCAACGAGCCCAAGTATATAATTGGCCCAAGTGCACGACCGCGAGAAACGAGCCGCAGAGCCCATCGCCACGAGCGTGCGAATCGTCTAGAATGCGTGAGGGAAGTCACGGGCGGTCCCTGCGGCACAGGTTACATGATCGAACGGCAGCAGCCGGCTGCTCCCGAGAGCCGTAGCAGACTATATACAGACGGCCGGCTAGCAGACGCTGCGAGCGCGCTTGGAGGCCGTCTCGGAGCAAACTTGTCAAACTCGACACGAGGAGCACGAGTTGCGGCTTATATTCGCCGGCTGTGCGCTTCTCTGCTCGGCAACAGAGAAGAAGAGGAACGAGCGGTGCGGCGGCGGCGGCGGCACAAGCACAACATGGTGGCGGCCGCGAGACCGGCTCGTCCGCCACGAGGCGAGAGAGAAGCTTGGTGCCGGGCGGATGTCGGCGTGCTGCAGTTACGAAACGCTCTCTCGTCGCCGCTCGCACTGCCCGTTTCCGGTGAAAGAGGCGAGCACGGTGTGCAAGCACGCCAATACCCCATGAGATTTTGTGTGTGTGTAGGTAGTACTCTGCTTCGTTAACGCCGATATGAGAAAAGCTGCGCGCAGCAACGTTATCGGCGCGTGCACGCGGCTACGGGGTCCTCGCGCGCGTGCCAACGGCGGCCCACGAGGCCGTCTGCTGCGAGGCGGCGGGCCGCGGGCGCTGCCCTGGAATTTTCGAGGGGGCAAGTGCGCGGAGGCGAAGCCGAAGGCATCGCGAAGTTTCGAGCACGGGGAGCAGCACCGACCGGGCCGCACGGGAGGAGGGATGGCGCGGATCGATCTCGGCCGTGCTGTCGCGCTCGCGCGCACGCGGGTTGCCTCGCTCTTCGCACGCACACACCGACACGCCAGAGAGAGAGAGAGAGAGAGAGGGAGCTGGGGGACAGGCGGATCGGGGGCGGAAGGCGCAGCGCCGCGACGGTGCTCCGGGATACTCACTGCCGATCTCGAGGGTCCTCCAGCGGGTCTTTCGCTTCGCGCCCCTCTTGCCCATGGCGGCTACGCTGGGCTGGGCGCCGGGCGCCGCCTCGCCTGCTGCTGCTGCTGCTGCTGATGGCCGCTGCGGGGATCACCTGCGCTCCTCATGCCGGCCAGCGCAAACTCGGCTCGGGCATGTCACACAACAATCACACTCGCGGCCAGAGTGACCGGGCCGAGCTGCCCTCGGAGCCGGGAGCCCCGCTGAACGGCGCCCGCCTGCCAGCTCGCCTCGTTTCTCCTGTCTCGCTCGCTGCCAAAGCTCGTGCGCCGCGCCGAGCCGAGCGATGCCGCGCGTGCCGGACCACAGCAGCTCTTCCTATCGCACCAAGCTCCGCGCCGCTCGCCTCGCGACACCGCACTACTACCACCAGCCTCTCCACTCTCGCGGCCCAGCGGCGGGTGCTGCCCCCAGCTCGCCGCCGGCCGCCGATCGAAACAAAAGGGGGACGGATGGGGATTTTCAAGCCCCTCCCCCTCCCCCCGCAATGGCCCAACGGCCGCGTGGTGTACACGAGCGGAGCGGACTGTATTCGTGCTAGTGCGAAAATACACGCGAAACGGAGAGTGGTGTGCGAGCAACCGCGAGTGCCGGACAACGCCGCTACGCCGCGCCACCGGACGGCT
>JAPYYZ010012903.1:0-11213 GCA_030522705.1 Eretmocerus eremicus | reverse complement strand
AGAGAGAGAGAGAGAGAGAGAGAGAGAGAGAGAGAACGGTGACTTTGGCGCTGCCTTCCACCGCATCCTACCTTTTTTCGTGAAGTATACTTCCTCCTTTTTTTGAATTAAAAATTGGAGTGAATCGTTCAGTTTACGGAGAACTAGACTGAATCTGATCTCTTACTAACCGATTTATGCTTATATGAATCGAACAAAATACTTTGTTGTCATCTTTGAATCCAACAAACTATTCTTTTCCGTGTACGATGCGTTGAAAATGACATCTACGTGGTCCCCGGTCTTACGTATGAGAGCTCACGTGAGACGACAAACAAGTGTCAGGATTGTCGCTTTCGCACGAGAGTTACGTCGAACGCCCCCTAAATTATCGAGATAATCAGCAGTCTTTCCATTCCAACCTATACGATGCGTTGGGAATCATAAACACGTGGTCCCCGGTCTGACGCGAGATCTCACGTCGAGGCTCACGCTAGACGGCCGAAAAAGTCTGATATATGTCGCTTCTGCAGGACAAACATGTCAAATATACCCCAAATGGTTGAAATCTTCGCTAATTGACAACTTTCAATAGCCAGGATACGACCCGAAATAGATTTGTGACGACTTGGCTCACGTGAGCCGGTGCGGGCGGCTGCGCGATTAAACTGGATTAAAGCGTATTTTACACGGTTTTCGGCATTGGGGTTGGTTGTCCAGCCCCAATACGTCTGAGAAACAAATATCCATCCATAATAATCTCTTATGATAAGCGGAACCTCGTTTTCGGAAACACGAGTTACGTGCGTGCTTATGTGAACAAATGACCCGCTCACGTAACCGCTCACGTGAGCGCTTACGTTAGCCGTTTTTACCGAGACGTACCTCCACGCTCTGATTCTCTAATGCTATTACATCCGCAAGTCTGAACCGTGGTTATAGCCAATGATCATTCAACCGAACTCCTTTTCCCTTATTGAGACTCAAAATGCGACTACAGTTCGCCTGAAACACATTGATGTCCACTGAGTAAATCAATTTATTGAGATATTCCGTAATTATAGGGAGGAACATTTCTCATGAGCGGGTTTGAGGTAATACCACGCGAGATTCCTGAGTTGGTCTGTATTGTGTTACAAAGTATTGATAACACAGGACCGCAAGAGATCCAGGCTAGAAAAATGGACTGTACCAGGTAGCCTATAGGTTTTTTTTGGTCGCTGAATTCGAATCCGATCGGAAAATGACTCCATCACGTCTCAATTTTCCGCAAAATCGAAAATGAGGTCCAAAAGCCGCCTTTCGAGCCTGAATACACTAATCATGCAGGATTAACCTTATTCCTCCCGAAAATATCAAGAATCCCATCCATCCTCTCGATACATTCAGGCAACCGAGACCCTGAGTTCCGAGACCCATAACCTTCAAACCCCGCAAGCTCGCTCCCTCTCATGCTAGGAACTTTGACATGTGAATCCAAGCCCAAAGCTCCTGAATCCACAAGCTCACCCAAGTAGGGTATTTTGACATGGCAACCTGAATCCCATGCTCCTGAACCCACAACCTCACTCACTCTCTCGTTGGACATCTTGAGATCGGAATCCTCACTTTCAGCTCTCAAAACCACAAGCTCCCTTACTTTATTTAGAGTTGGGCCTTCTGATCCGGAAATTCAAGCTCCAAGCTTCTAAGCCCAAAAGCTCGCTATCCCTTGAGTTGGGCATTTTGACATGGGAATTCACTCCCATAGCTTTTGAACTCACAAGCCCACTCCCTCTCAAGTTGGGGACTATGATATGGAGATCCAAAACCCAAGCTTCTGAGCCGTCAAGCTCGTTCCCTCTAAGTTGGGCACTCTGACACGGTGATCCGAATCCCAAGTTCCAAAACCCACAAGCTCGCTCCCTCTTGGGTTGGGAATTTTGACATGGAGAACGAAACCTCAAGCTCCTGAGCCCATGAGATGACCTCATCTTGAGTTGGACATCTCAAAGTCGAATTCTCAGTTCCAAGTTTCAGGACTCACAAGCGTGCTCCCTCTCAAGTTGAGCATCTCGACATAGGAAACCAAACTCTGACCGTCTCAATCGACAAACTTGCTCTCTGTTTCGAGCTGGACATTTTCACACGTGAGTCCAAGCCCCAACTCCCTCAACTTACAAGCTCGCTCCCTCTCGAGATGGGAATTTTGGTGAATGAATTTGAATCCCAAGCCCCTCGGTTCACAAGTTCACTTCTCGAGTTAAGAAATTCGATGTAGAGATCCAGACTCCAAGATCCTGCGCTCACAAGCTCGCTCCCTGCCGAGTTGGAAACTCTGACATGATCCTGACATGTACATTCAAACCCCGAGTTCCTCAACCTGCAAGCTCGCTCCCTCTTGAGTCAAGAATTTTGGCACGAGAATTGAGACCACGAGCTCCTGGATTCACAAGCTTATTTCCTCTCGAGTGGGGCATTTCAACGTGGAGATCCAAACCCGAGCTCCTAAGCCCACAAGTTTGCTTTCTCTCGAGTAGAGCATTTAGACATGTTATTCTGAACCCCAAGCTCCAAGACCTACAACCTAGCTCCCTCTTGAGCTGGGCATTTTGATATGGAAATCCACAACACAAGCTCCTGAATCCACAGACTCGCCTCCTTTTAATTCGGGAACTTTGACGTGGAGATCCAAACTCCGAGTCCCTGAGCCAACAAGCTAGCTCTCCTTTCAGTTAGATAATCTGATATGGGAAACCAAACTTCTATGCTGCTGAGATTACAATATCGCTCCACTCCAAGCTGGACATGCCAACATGGAAACCTAGGCCCCAAGCTTTTGAGCCCACAGAATTTTCCTCTAACCGCAAAAATGGGATAATTTTGTTTCCCAAGCTCAAATTACTTCTCTCTTGCTGCAAAAGGATTCTATCCGCCTCTAGAGGACGTTCTTCCGAGTGTAGATTTCTCCCACTTAGTCATCTCTGGGTAGACGCTGTCCAGCAGGAGAAGAGAAAGTTGCAGCACCATGGTGGGGAGCCTAGTATGAGTAAGAGCTCGACCCTACAGTAGTCATACGATCTCTTTGGCAAGTCCAGAGCAGACGCATACTCCTGGAGGACACCAGCAGCAGCATCTGCAAGGAGCCAACCAGGTGGAGATATCCACAGTATCCTCAAACTCAGGACCATCCCGAGACAAGCGAGAACCAGTCGGAGACGTCTAGGAAATACCCTGGACCTCTAAATCACCAAGGTTGGGATCGACATTATGCCTTGGGAGTTTGAATGAGCCGAACCACAATAACGAAATTTTCCCAAACATGCTTCTTACAGATGGATCCCTCAAGCATAAACAAGGCCGCCAGGGTTGTAACCAAGGAGCTAGAAGAGCCCCAGGCAGGTCAAACATATGGCGTAACATCTCTTAGACTGGTATGGACTCGATTTGGACATCGAGTCATCGCCGAGCTAGACAATGACTCCCAGATTTTCCTCCCGCAACGATAGTCGGGAGCTATGGAGAAGGACCAGCAAATTCTTCTCCAACTGCAGGCAGCAGCTGCAGCGGGAACTTCACATTTGAAATTCATCAATACATATACGATGGAATTCATTCATGATGGGTAGATTGTATCATCTTTGTATTCAAAATATCACCCATTCAAACTAATCCATGATTATCTATTCTAACTCATCTATGAAACTCATGTAATCAATGAAGTATGTTGATTAAACTGTGTTAGACCATGAGAATTCTGAATGAATGGAATGCTTGATCTAATCCGCCACGTTCCTATTTTGTAACCTCATTCTCTTGAGGGAAGGGTCTACACAAGTTGGCAAAAAGTTTTTCTATCAAAAATATTCACATCAAAAGACTTGTATATGTTCAGACGTACCATACAAAGAAGAATCAAAGCCCAAGTGGAGTTATATGATGTCTCATGAAGCCATAAAAGCGAAAAAAATTGTGAAAAGGGGCAAAATGGGGTATCTTCTTCCAAAATTTTCTTCAAATAGAGTGTTTGATCCACCGCGTTTTCATTCTGTAACCTCATACTCTGAGACATTGAATAAAGATTTTCATTCACAAACATCAAAATGATCAACTCGATTTTGATTTATATCAATTCAATTCATTCAAAAAATCTCGCATCCTTTTAACATCATGTAAAGCACATTCAATTTTACATGAAGAGTCATGGTCTTTACATATAGTGACACGTTTCAGATTTTGATAATCCAAGTCAATAAGATCAACATCCAATTTGAAACGTTCGCGCCATTCTTTTTTTATCGAACTATCCACGAAGACCTTCGCACTGTCCACCAACACTGTTTGAATGACAGCCCTGATCTCCGTGTATGGCAGCTCCCCAGATATCCACGACAGGCCATGGTAGCAGCGGCATTCCAGCCACTGATTTTCCAGTCTGATCCCGGAGGATTATCGTCTTCAAGGGAATGGTGGTTGAAAAAGGAATATGAAGGGATCGCCAACAAGGAATGCGACAGCGAACTCTTTAAGGATATAATCTTCTGACTGTCTGGAACCTTGCATGTCCACGACGTAGTCTTTTCTATAAAATAATAGAGCATCCATTAGGCTAATTGAATTTCTCAAATCAAACTTTTCTGGATGTATAACTCACCTGCAATTTGAATTCATGATGAATGTAGCATTCAATAGTCTTCATTCAATTCAAGACTTTTCAACAGTCCTGGGAACATTCTAGGGGTCAAAAGTCTCTAGGAAGCGTCTCAATGTGTCAGAGCTGCGATAATGCACTGGAATGATCAGTCATTTTGGGGAAAGTTGCTCAGAATTCGTTCGATCTCTGACCTGTGACCTTGGTTATGACATTACCCGTTTTCGGAGGTCCTCGTGACTTTTGTGGATGGAAATCCATGATTCTGGCATCAGGTCCTGCGAGGTTGTTGCATTTCGCGATCGATCCTTCAGATCACAATTTTCCAGATAACATTTCGAATTCTCATGGAGGTCAGGAACCCGCAAGCAAAATCGAGGATTCCGTCCGGAGAACTGGAAACAACCTCGAAACGGACGAGGTCATATCCAAGGCCACAGGTCAGAGATCACATGAACACTGAAGAACTCTCCTCAAGATGACTGATCGTTACAGTGAATGTCTCCAGCTCTGGCGCTTTGGAATGCTTTTGTATGATTTTGACCACTAGAACGACCTCAGGGATTATCTGAAAAATTGTCAAAAAATCATGTGGGAACGTAAATTGTTGCGCTCTCTCAGAATCCGGATTCACAAAGGAGGATTTTCGTTTGAGAAACTGGAGTTGACCGCCAGAAATGGACAAGGTCGTGCTCAAGGTCACAGGTCAGAGGTCCAATTAACTCTGGGGAAACTCTCCTGAGTTCATTGGCCGTTCTAGTACATTATCTAAGCTCTCGCGCGTTGAAACACTCTTTGAGAAAATTTCGACTCCTGAAATGACCTTAGGAGTCATCTGAAAAAATTATCACGAAATCATATTTCGATATAAAATATTGTGCCCTTCTAGAATTCGACGTCAAAAATGGGTGCTCTCGTTTGAGAAATTCAAGTTGGACCTCAGAAAATGGCCAAAGTTAGGCTCAAGGTCAAATCTGAGTCCTCCCCTGAGCTTCGCCCTTTTTCCAGGAGATACGTGTTCCGGGGTTCTTCGATATCTGACGACTTTTCCGATTTTTCAAGGGGGGGGGGCTGACTTTTGGGACACCCTATAGATCAATCGCACTCTGATTTTAATGTTTGCGAGAAAGGTCTTCTACAAGCCTCTCCCATATGATTCTAATCATCAGACAGATATCAAATCACTATTGGTAAAATTTTGAATTAATTTATTATCGATTTGAACTCGATCCATATGAATGTGTGCTGGCGCGGCAATACAAATTCTGGTATGAATAAAAATGTTTGGAGAGTTCGGCAAGATGTTGGCTTTTTATGATATCCATCTTATGTGCTGGCTATATCACAGATCACATTGGATTTCTCAAATGTAATCTGCGTACCGTCGAGCTTCGTGTACATACGGAGTTACATCGGAGGATTTTGATGACAAATTGAGATGACAGTCTTGAAAAAAATGAATTTGATGGCGTTAACGCGTGGCGTTTCGTCCCTTCACAGTGGCCAGACTCATCGGGGGGAGGGGGGGGGGGCGTGGGGGAGGGGGAGAGCTTCTGTCGCGTCTCCCCGACAACGCGTTGATGTTCTGGCTTCTTGGGGCTCTTATTCGTCGATCGCAGTCCAATTTGGACGCTTGCAATGAAGTTCTTCAATATGCTATTTCCATATAATGTTCCAAATCAGACAGATACCATTCCACTTTCGGTGAAATTTTGAATTAAAGCTATATCTTCAATTCATAGCTATAGCATATATATATATATATATATATATCATTATATATAGGCTATAGATTCAAATATATACATTTAAATTTAATATATATACATATATTTAAATTTGAGCTATAGTTGGGTATTAGGGTCGAAAGTGCCTCGGTCGAAAATGGCCGATTGACCGATACCGTTTGATAGGTCTTGGGAAGATATACCACCAAAACGGATTTCAGCCTCCTAAGTCACTCTTGGTCGACATAACCTCAAAATGACTGTTTTACGGTCCTTAATCGATTCCGGGAATACCAATAGACCAAAGAATCTGAGAAAATTCTCAAAAACATGTCGTGCCTGTGAATTTTCCTGTGAATTTTTGAGATTCTTGGTTGCCAAACATAACCTGGATGAACATTCGAAAATTTGAATAATTTGTCATATTGACGGGTTAAAAGGTGTCAAGATGGAGATTTTTTTTCAAAATGGGAATACGTGTTTCCTACCCACGGAAAATTTTTCAGTATTTTACATCGGGGGGGGGGGGGGGGGGGGGGGTGTGGGGACGTTCTGAAAGCCTGAATACTACTCCAAACGTGGTTTCCACGGTATTTTGCGACAGAGCAGCTCATTGCAAACAGACCATCATATCGTAGATCCTATTTTTCAAATGACAACCTGCAAGTTTTGCAATGACAATCAAACTCGGATTTTATACACAGTGATATCTTGTGAAACACGCACCAACAGACAAATCCCCCCTCCCCCGCCCCAAACACACACGCGCGCGCGCTCACACACACGTACGCACAAAATGATTGATTGTGATTAGGTAATTATCGAGATTATCCCCCGAGGATCCAGTTCATCCATATAAGTATGTTGATAGTGAGCATACTTCTAAACAAGAATACATCCACAAGTGGGGATTGATTTGGCATTCTTCTATCTTGATACATCCTTGAAATATGAGTTTGGCTTTGAAATTCTTTCAATAATCTACTATCAGATGAACTCTTCATGATCCGTCGTAATTGCAAATATCTGGGCTGCATTCATTGAGATGAGTGGACAGCTTTTGACTTTAATTGATCATCTATCTGGCTTCTCGATCAAAATTCTGATTCACCAACGATGCGGGTATGAGCCTTCTGAATGAAATAAGATCAAAGATGAGTACAATCAGTGATGCAAGGTGTTTACTACTAATGAATATTCATGAAGCATGAAGCAGTTTACACCTTCAAACTCATTCCCGACATTTATTGTGGGTCGGGCCTAATTCATTTAGGATATAGATACGTTTTAATCATCTATCATTGGCTGAATGACTGCGCTGGTCCTTAGATCAGTCTCTTAATGGCCATGATTACTCGATCTCCCATTCTCAATAGTGCAATCATCCACGAAGGTTGCTACTCCCTGACTGATAATGGAGGATTAAGTGATTACGATCATCATAGGACTGATGCAAGTATACTCCCGAACAACTTGAACTGTGCTGGAGTGGATGAACTGATTGTGCTCGGCATCAAGAGTACTATCCCGCGTTCTTCCGGTGCATACGGCGACCGTCCCACGGCGGCACTCTGAAGTTGCCGAGCAGAATTGATCAATCGCTCTAGTACAGTTCAAGTTTTTCGGGAGTGTACCAGCGCAATCGTTTAGTCAATGATCGTTAATCGGTTGAAACGTGCCTATATTCCAAATGAAAATGGGACCCAACCCACAACAAATGTTGCGAATGAGTTAAAAGACGTACACTGATGCATAATTCATGAACATTCATTAGTAGTGAATACTTTGGATCACTGATTGTACTCGTAATTGATTTTATTTTATTCATAAGGCTGGTACTCACAGTGTTGAAGAATCTGAATTTCGATCGAGAAGCCAAATAGATGATCAATTGAAGTGCAAAAGCTGTGCTCTCACCTCGATGAATGCAGCCCAGATATTTGCAATTACGGCGGATCATGGAATGTTCATTGGTTGGTGAATTACTGAATACATTCCAAAGGCAGACTCACATTTCAAAAATGTGCCAAGCTGAGAGAGTAACGAATCAATCCCCACCTGGGGATGAATCCTTGTTGAGAGTTATGCTCACTATCGGCGGACCTATATAGATGAACTGGATCTCTAGGGGATAATCTCAATAATTACCTAATTACAATCAACCATCGTGTGCGCGTGCGCGCGTGTGTGTGTGGATTTGTGTCTGTTGGTGTATGTTTCATGAAATATCACCGTGTATGAAATCCGAACTCGATTATCATTGCTAAACTTGCAGGTTGTCGTTCCGAGGCATTTCAAAGATCTACGATATGAGGGTCTGTTTGCGATGAGCTGCTCTCTACATCAATTGTCCTTCACAATTCAGGTGTGGGAATATCAAGTTCCACTTCCTAAGAGATTTAAGCCCAATAACTATCCCTGAATTCAGATGAGTCGAGAGTTCCTAGAGCTGTATCGAAGCACTAGAAGAG
Organism: Eretmocerus eremicus; assembly: GCA_030522705.1. Taxonomy (NCBI): domain Eukaryota; kingdom Metazoa; phylum Arthropoda; class Insecta; order Hymenoptera; family Aphelinidae; genus Eretmocerus; species Eretmocerus eremicus. The sequence continues at coordinate 2,406 of JAPYYZ010012903.1, read as the reverse complement.
AAAATCGTACAATGGTGAAAATCGGTACCGTAACGGCGGGTCGTGGCAACTTCCGGGGTCCTTAGGGACTTTTATGGTTCCGAGAATCATGGAAGGATGGCATACGGAGCTTTCTGAGTATGCTAGGATTCAGATTTGATGTCTTCATAGTTATATACGTCGTTTTCCATGTTGAAATTCTCATACAGGAGGACTGATGGTACGAGAGCATACCGCAAGTCGCAAAAAACCAAGAAAACTGCATCTGAAGTGATTTGTAGGCTCTCAGAACGTTTCCCCTTTGAGTGAAATCCTCAAAATTTCTTTGTGGGTAGGAAATACGTATTCCCATATTGAATAAAATTTCCAGCTTGACAACTTCGAAACCGTCAATATGACAAATTATTCGAAATTCCATGTGTTTTTCCAGGTTTCCAAATCAAATAACTCTGCGTGATACTACTCTCTTGATTATTCCAGTGTATTCGAAGCTGAACTCGGAGATGTTGTGCCAGTCATTCATACTTCATTAGCTGGATGCCGGATTATCGGACGATTGTGCGTGGGTATGTTATGAGCTTGTCAGTTTTGCTTTCATCATTCCCCCATGCGCATCCACGTTATCCAAGGTGAAGTGGTCAATTTGGTCTTAAAGATAAGAAGAGACGTAGGATACTGAGGAAAAGATCTGACGGATTCCGTGCGATCTTCTCAAGGAGATCGAGTAGTATGAGAACACGAAGGAACGAGTGGATGGACTTCGTCTTACATCTTGACACCCTTTTTCCAGTATTTCGGATAAATTATGCTCAAATTTGACATTATATGGATATTCTTCGAGATTGATAGGGGATGAATTATACCGCAGCCAGTTCACGTCCGAAATTTCGTTTCTTTGTTTTTTGAAGAATCGAGGTTTGAATCGATCGGAGTATCCTCGGAAGATCAATATCAAAATCCTCTCGGCATTTATAGCATGATGAGAGCCAACTCAGTCGTGAGAAGTAGTGCCTGTAAGATCCCAATTGGATTGAATGATTCCCATGACTATATTAGTATTCCATCCATTGACTTGCCGGAACTTGATTTACCGAAGGTGCAGATTTTCCTAATTTACACTTTATAATTTACGAAGCGTACTGGTTGCGATGATGACAAGTGAACATTCGTTTTCACAACCAGTTCCGACACCTACGGACCAATTCCTGTAGAGATCGATTCAGAATTGAAGGATTTGTAGCATGATTACTGGCAAAAGTTTGGCCCTTTCTTCTCTCTTCTATTGCCTTTTGCCATCTCGCGACGCCTCCCCCCCCCCCGTGGATTCTGTAAGCTTCCTTAGCCCCCCGTTGGCCCATTCGAATTGCACGCGAGCTCTTCGTAGACTCTGTCCTCTCTCGCCGCCCTTTCATTAGCTCGTTCGAGTCGCGCGCAATGCTCTGCCACAGTTCCGGTGATTTCGGCTGCGAGCTGGGCGACGACGCGACTGCGCGCGCTCAGCGCAGATGACAATTGACAACAACCGCACACCGCGCAGATGTCACCGTGCATGGTGCCTCGTTGTCACGAAAGCGTACCTCTGAATTCCTAATCGATGATTTAGCCTGACAGAATTACCAACCAAGCGATGAAGAGCATTTATATGGTCCTTTACGCGTTTCTATATAGTTCATGAGATTCATCATGACTGAACTGAAGTCTACGTAATCATACATTCCCAACGAGTACAGGTCATCTTTGTAATAACTTTTCGAAGAGAGATGAATGAGCCTTCGACTACATGCCTTTCAGGATTCAACTTGACTACGAAGCAACTAGAGATCGAATAATCTTTTGTGCACAGAACTTTTGTTCGTGATCTGCGACTGGAATATTTTTTGGTATGAGCAGCATGAGATCAACAATCTTTCACTAAGGTACTTTCATCAATTCTCACCAAGCTTGTGACTTGGTGAAAAACTCCTTCCGCCAGTTATTTGTTCTGGAGTGTGAATAATCAGGATGACTTCCAAGCATTGAGTTTTGTTTTATTAGCAATCACCATCAAGGGTTGACAACTTACAAGGAGACGACCCGACCTCCGGGAGCTCAATCTCGCTGGAAATTTTTTTACACGTTCTCTGAACCATAAAAAGATACCCGTATTTTTTCATTTGGTCCAATGGGTCTCTCCTCCAAATATGCAGATAGGAACATTAACATTGCCTACATGGGCCCATGTTGAAGAGTTGTATATGAGTAAATCCCGCGAACCTTTCACTTTGGGCCTCGGAAAAACGAGAAATTTTGCTGGAAACGCACATGCTTGATACAATTTTTAGGTGCTTTCTACACCTCTATATGATAGAAATTTATATGTGCCACTCATTTCCTTGAGAACTTTTTTGAGGAAATCGATGATTTTGAAAAACTCCATGTTAATCAATA
>JAPYYZ010012890.1:0-10608 GCA_030522705.1 Eretmocerus eremicus | reverse complement strand
ATGGGACGAGTGCGAGCCGAGGAAGAAAGACAGAGAAGCCTGCAGATAGGTCCATCGTATCTCTCATATTTCAGACTGCCGTGACGTCGGCCGAGATACCGAATCACTCCCACCTAGAGAGATGTTATTTTAGGAGGCTCCTCTTGTCTGCTTTCTGCAAGCGTTGCTTTGCAAATATTCATACAACGTAGCTGATTTCATGTGTATGGTCCAAATTGTCAATAATTGATCCAACTCCCGATCTCGTTCAAGTTTCAAACTGAATCGGGATGCACGGACCCCAATAGACCTTCTCATTATGTTGTATTCATGATCGATATAACATCGCGACGTTAACGAAGCAGAAGTCTAATTTATACTTTGCTGGTCAAACGAGGACCTCTACTGACCTCATTAGATATTAACATCTAACGATTCCAATGAATCATCAGACTAAAATCGCAAACTTTGACATTTCCTTTCTTTCGACTTGGTTCTATTGAATTTTCTTCGTCTAAATCGGGGAAGTATCATGAATTACGACTTAGGCTAGCTGAAACAGAATTATTATCAACTATAGTTTTATACGATACAGGTTTTGGATCAATTCTTTATGATGCAATCATGATAATTATATAATGTTGTTTTGTCTTCGAGATAAAATTGCAGGAACCTCACTTGCAGAACCAAATTTCTTAGATTCACCGCAAATTTCAGAGTTGTGAATTTTAGTCGTTCTCTTGTTCAACCATTATTTATCTTTCCATTGCATTTTTTGCTGTGGCTCGAATCTAGATCCATCTCACTTTTTAGATTTTCTTCTGAGATCTAGATCCATCACACATTTTAAAATGTCCGTGCGACTAGCAACTTCCATCGATTTTTTGCTCAGAACCTATCCTCGTGAAAGTTCTGAAAAAATTCCTCAGAGTGACGAAAGTATGTGAGAGTGTTATTCCAAACCTAATTTGTATCGGAATGAATGCAAGACAAAGTTATAGTTTCATTTCTCTCCAAAAATCTGTACGAATTTCCGCACGATTGTCATGAAATTGGCCTCATATAATTGATGATCACACGAATTCACCTGGAAGTGGAGTTCGATAATAATTATGTTAGTTGTCTCGTTGAAAGGAGAATCAAACGAAATCCAGCCCACGTGCGATTACAAACTCTGAACTCAATGAAAAGGTAAACAATGGCTGAACAGGAGAACGACTAAATTTCACAACTCTGAAATTTGCGGTGAATCCAAGAGATTTGGGACTGCAACTGGCGTTACTACAATTTGATCTCTTCTGGCGGGACAATTAACATAGTTGTGATCGAATTTCACTTCCAGGTAAGTTCGTTTGATCATCAATCCGAATATAAGTCAAAAATATAAGGATACAGAGAAATTTCAATGGATTCTACGAAGGGTTTTACACATAGATCCATATAGAATACAAGCGCTTTTTCGCCATTATTATATTGCTTACAGCACAACCGAAGTTCGTCGATAAAGTTTGATAGAGTGCATTACTCCAATCTGGGAGTATCCATTTCTCCCAAAATGTTAAAATTGTGCAAATCTGTCGAAAAAAAACCATTTCACGCAAATTGGCACTTCCTCGGGCACAATGATAAGAGAAAAGAATGATAATGATATGAATTTTGACAGCATAAACTTGGTATTTTGTTGAATTCTATTCAAAATGGGAGTCTAAGTTATCACCATTCGTTAGTTGAAAGTTACACTTTGATATAAGTTTCGAGCGGAGAATAGTATTTCGCGATGCGAATTTCAGCAGTACGAGGGATTGGGCGAAAGAGATACCATACAAGTGAAAGGATGAGAGGAATAGTCGAGGGAACGACGAGATATATAGAGTGTGAGGCAGAGAGGGGGGGGGCTGGAGGAGGACCGACAGCAAGAGAAATTGAGTTACAGTGCGGCGAAGGTGCGATAACACACGCCGCGAATTTTCATTCGAACATCCTGATAACGGGCTAATGGCTCAAACTTGCCCTTTCGCTTGCTCTCTTCTTGTATGTGCTCTGCCCCCCCCTCTCCCCTTCTACAGCTCTATCTCTCACTTCCCCGGCGCCCGCCGAACTCAATGAATTTGAAAGCGATAATGCAAACTCTCACCGAAGAACATTTGGAGAACGATGTGCCGCCGCTGCTGCTGAAGGGTGTGCGCAGTATCACATCTGATCGGGTCGCATGCGGGGAGCGAATATTCTGTCGACACAGCGATCCCGGAGTGTGACATTGAAAGGTTCATATCAGAGTTTGACACGGAAACCCGATAAAACTTGCAACTTGAATTAGATCGAGCTCCTCGCGGGGCAAAATCTCGCTAGCGTATCATCGATACTTGCAATCATTCAAAACGTCAGTGGCTTTTCTTTCAAGCGCTCTGACTATGGTTTTATAAATAAACTCGCATGATTGCTCATTCCAATAAGTATATCTACCTAGCCCCAACGTTGTGATTCGACGTAATTTTTAGCAACTAAGAATCAAATTTATACTGAACTGTGGCCTATCGATGGTCGATTACTAGACTCGTTACTAGATCCGCCCCCAGCAATTTCACAACACAAACTTGTCCTCCGCGCTGAGATTTGCGTCGGATTACTCGTGACGAGGCACGAGATCTAACTCGCGTACATACAAGCGTGCCTCGCTCGCGAGGGCTATTGATTTATCGGAATTTTGCCGAAACGAACGCAAACTTTGCTTATATCAGCGGCGGAGGAGGCGTGCGCGAGCCCGATGCCGCGAGGAGCGCGAGCACACACATGGGCGAAAGAGAGATGCACCGATTTATCAGATGATTCTCGCCTCGAGGCTTTCTCCCCGGAAAATGAAAACTCGCTCTCGTACGTTAGAGAGCGCACTTGACATATATCTATGAACTTGGGGCTCGGGCTGATCGATTCGTGAAAAGCACATATCTCAAGATTACCGCAGCGCGATGCCCTATCTAATCGGCTCGGCTATCTCAATAGCTTATGCATGCTCGATGCCCGAGGCGCTCGTCGAGACTATGATCGAGAGGAGAGGATGAGTTCTAGGTATACGGGACTGAATCACAGCGCAGACGAGGCTTATCTTATTTATCACGAGATGTTGCCGCGCATTTCCGTCAAGATTTTTACGTGCTCGTGCGTATCGAGGCGCTGCACTGAAATAGAGCGCGAGTTGATCGGTCAGGAGATTCGATCGTGAATCCGCCTTGAATTCAAATATTTATTCTCGAGAGATGCGAGATTCACAACACAGGATTCTCCCCGTCTGATTGGTTACGTCTAGATTTTTCATAGATGAACGCTCTCCGTTGGTCCGCTGGACCGAAGTATTGATTCCACGTTTTGAAAGTGGGCCCCGTAGTTTGGCGAAAGCGGGAGCTCGAGTGAAGTGAGCTTTATGCAAAGAGCAGAGATGTTACACGAATCAAAGTCTCTGAGATCCGAACATCTGTCGACGGTCCGTCACATAAGATGATAGTTTTGACCCGTCACCACGCCATCGCGTCTTCGTTTGCGGCGAGACGGCGCGAGTGGTTTCGATGTCATAAATAAATCGACACTACATTAGCACGGCTGAGCATTAGACTCGACACTCGGAAGGTGCACCTATAGGTTTATAAACTTCACCTCGCGAAAACGCAGACGATGGGTCCGCGACGGATGTGTAAGATAAGATCCCTCGGAGTTAGCCCGAAATCCAGTGCTCAACGCTACATGCGACGCAGTCGTGCAGGGTGGGTAGAAATGGAGTAAGTATGCGTATCGAATTCGATACGGAGGCTGATCATGCAATGAGCTTCGCGCGTCGACTTTACGCGCAACGTATAACAGTTGTGCGGGAGCACGCATGAAATCCAACGCCAGAGAGTCAATTATCACGCAGCATCTCGCTGCTCTCAAGTTTCGGCGGCTCTATCGATGCTATCTAGCAAGGGTTGGCGCTATACATAATAGGAATGTGGGATATCATTCCGATGCAGAGGGCGAGCGCGAGAGATCACTGCGTCGCGCTGGCGATAAATTTCGCGCGATGAAGCCCGATCCGGCGCCCGAACCGCAGGTAGGTCTAACAGTAAATTTAATTGACTCGCGAGTGCGGCGGCGGTGCAAAATTTTCCCGGAGCTTCGCCGCAAGTGAATAATCTCGTATTCATATCGCTCGCGGCCCCGGAGAGTACATATCATATCTCCGCTCAAGAATCTCATATATTTCAAGACCTGGGGCCTTTTTTTCCTCCTCTCCCGTAAATTCATTTGTAGGTCTCTCTCGCCGTGGTCAGGTACCACACTCAAGTAATTCAGTACGGTACGCGCGGTTTACTCAGCTTGGGCGATGTTGCATGCATGCATGGTTACACAGGAGCTAGACCCAGGAAAGAAGGGGAAGAGGGTGCATTGCTCGTGGGCCCTCCCGACGCGACGCCACCCACTCGTGTGGAAAAATGATAGCGCCCGGTGTGTCGCGAGCGAAAGGAGCCCGTGCATCTGGCGCAGCGTATGCATAAGTATATTCACCTCGTCTATGACTCGCTCAGACATGGGCGCGACCTATTGGGGCTGAACCTTACGCAATCTCTCATTTGAGACGCCGCCGTGGTACCACGTACTTCATGAATGCGGCTGATTTGAAATTCAGCCATATTGGATCTCGCTGCGATCTAGATTAACACGGGAGCTTCAGCCCCAATACCGCTTCGCACCACCGGCCGCGGTCGAGCGAGGTCCTTAATCCCGACTCCCTTATCGCCTCTGTACAGTTGTGTACGCTCGCTACTCATTCCATGAGACGATCTGTCAAGTTGTGGTAGGGCCTGACCTCCTCTTCACAACTTCACACCACATCCTCTCCGCTCGGCTTCGAGATTCACCACTCTCGGGAATCTCTGATGGTGAATTTCGTATTCGTCTACTACCATGTGTGCTACACCGAGCCAATATTCAGGATTCGACTACTCAATGTCGTATTACATTGTTGCACCACTGATGCACCACTGCGCAACTCCTCGAATCCCTAAGCCATTTGGACCAAAAGAGGAGTGGACGCATGTAGATTTGAGTACGTAGAACCTTCGTCTACTCCCTTTTTGATCCAAATTGCCAAGGTGCTCGAGGAATCTGAGAACGCCCGGAGATTGTTATGCCCGATATATATGTACACGTATAGTTGCGCCATGTATACAAGCGCTCATGCGTCCCCACTTTTCTTGAACATCTTAGCGATTTGGATCATAAGAGAAGAAGACAATTGTAGGTTCTAGTGTATAGGATCTTCGCCAACTTTTATTCTGTTCCAAGTCGCTAAGGGATTCGAAAATAGTAGGAACTGCTGTTTGTGCGGCGGCTGCATGGCTACGACATGGCCGGGTGAAACCTCCTTCTATAGTAGTCTGGACACCGAAAGGATTCGGAGGCTTGCTTGTGCGGCATTTCAGTCACGTACCGGATCGGAAATTAGAGCGAGCGCTACCGCGGGAATCGCACAGGCCTTCTCGCGCAAGCGTCCAAGTCATGCAGGTCGTAAAGACCCAGTAAGCTCTGATGGTTCAATAAGATTCCAACGTACAATAACTGCAGAGTAATGCTCTGATTCATAGTCCCGCGCGAGAATCCGACCAGATTAAGATTTCCAAAGCAAAAACTAGTGCCCCCTCAGAGAACATTATTTTCGTCATCCATCCAAGAACTCTGGGAAGTTGGCATATCTTGCATGATGAAATGAGATCTTCTGCTGAGATCCAAGTTATTACGCCTCTTCACGACACATACGTTCAGAATCTTGATGAAAAAAGAGAATATACATGAAATACGAGTTGCGGCAAGTCAGATTACTTGAGCATCATGAGCGGGTTAGATTATGGGTACACAGATTGAGTCTGCATAGCAGCAGATGCATTAGCAGTGGGAGCTGGAGGTATTGTCATGGAGACACGCTTTTGCGGCTGAGTAGGGAGGCGAGGGGGGTGACTAGGGTGCGAGATCTTGGGGTGGGTTGACCCACCCCAAAGGTGCAGAGGTGCATCAAATCACACATTTCTTGAGAGTTCGAACAGAGAGCGCGGCAACGAACGCGGTCTATCTCAATCCATTGCCTGAGTTGAGCTGATGAGTATGCAGTAGCGTTACAAGTTCGATCAGCACAAACTCCTCGACAGTTTCTGACTGCACCCTGCCACTTCGTCCGTTTTGTTAACAAAACGAATAAATCATATAGCTACTCTGTAAAAAGGTGGTTGAAAGTCCAACCAGAAGTGTCGATCACCTGGTTGAAAATTCAACCAGTGGTTGAAAAAAACTTCAATTCCGTGGGTAAATTTTCAACTACTGGTTGAAGTTTATTGTTAACACTAGTTGAAGTTTTTTTGTCAATCACTGGTTGAAATTCTTTTGCCAACCATTGGTTGAATTTTCAACCACTGGTTAAAGTTTTTTTGTCAACCACTGGTTGAATTTTCAATTACGTGGGTGACATTTCACCACGATGTATAAATACTTATCGAGGACGGGAGAAATTAATGTCACGTAGCCCTTGAATTGCACCCAAGGCGGATGGAGTAGGAATAAGTTTTCCAAAGTTCCCGAAATTAAAAACAAACAATACCGTGGGATAGAAAAAAACTTCAATCAGTGGTTGACAAAAAAGCTTCAACCGGTGGTTGACGAAAAATCTTCAACCAAGGGTTGTAAATTCAACCATTGGTTGAAAATTCAACCAGTGGTTGAAAATCCAACCAGGTGGTTGGAAATCAATTTCAACCACTGGTTGAAGTTCTTTTCTCAACCAGTTGAATTTTGACCCTCAACTAGTGGTTGAATGAGAAACTCCAACCAGTGGTTGATGTTTTTGACCAACATTTTTTACAGTGTATACATGCCGGTGAATCGGCCAGGGAGATGTATACAGCCACACTGATCGTGAGCACATGCAGAACAGCTCATCAAAAACCTCCAAAATCAATGGGTTTCGGTCTGAAATGATCGCTTCTTGCTTTTAGACCCTGTAAAAGACATTCGAGCAAAGAACTATGAACGGTGGCAACATTGATTTTCCACTTATCGCTGCGCTCCTCGTGCGTAAGCTAATCTTACCCAAGTGTGAAGCATCACAATCGCGCGTAAAGCATGTGCGTAAAGCACATTTTTTGCCATCGTGGCTTAATATACTATTCTCGAAAATGGACCGAAATTTTACGATGTAAATTCTTTCATAGACTTGTTTTGAAATGATTTTCAGGATCCCGTTGTTCGAGCCCATCTAGTGAGGTATATTGCAGCCCTATATTTAAGGAGTATTTTGCCTTGAAGATATTGTCGATTCCTGAGACAGTGTCGAATTGCTAACGAAAAAACCTACGGAAAAGCCATTTTATATAAGAAATTGCATGATGCTTTGTACTTCGTGATGTCTTCTTTCCTATATAGCTAGTTTTGGGATCTCTCATTTGTTACACGTAAAACGTGTTTATATTCTCAAGATAACTGAGCCTGTGCGAAGTCAATATACACTAAATTTGTTAATACGAGTTTCCTCACATTCCGAAGCGAATTGCACTGCATCACCAGTTCCTAGGGATTTGCTCGTAGGGAGTAGTTTTCTTAGGAGGAAACCGGGGAAAATTTTGATAGGGTTAGTTGGAGAGAAATTTCAAGATAGGGAAATATCAAGGGTAAAATGCGAAGCCTGCCACTTTATGTAATTCTGTAGATTGACTGATTAGATGGACGGCTCCATTCAGAAACGGAACAATCGCCCCACACACAACGGTACTATGGATCGCCATTAGGTAGAAGAAAAGAGCTCATACCTCGAGAAGTTCAGCTTGGAACTCTAAGCTAGCTCGCAGATGAAAATATCTGGCTTGGAGAGTTTCGACGCGCACACATTAGCCGAGGCCACACGTACGCCTGAGCAAGTGGCTTCCAATATAAAATCGCTAATTCAGCGCAAAACAAATGGTATGACTAATCTTCTTCGTCTCTTAATCGAGTCTTTTCTTCTGTTCTCGTCGTCTTGACTTGAACAAAAGACCGCAAAGAGATGAGGGCGAGACTCACTCGTGAGCGCGTCTCGTCTCACATCCCTCTTCGAGTGAATGCAATCGATGGAAAAGATATACGTGCCTCTAGCGGAGGGATCGCAATTGATTTTTCATTCCGCTTCATCTGCGACATTCCTAGCTCTTGTCGAGAGAGTAGAAGAGACGGCAGCACTACTCGAGACAATGAAGTGAGGGGTGACATATCGCTGCCAGGTTAAGTTACTGCACGTGAAGATAATGGTTTCTGCGGGAACGAGGAGCCGACTTTTGAGTGGTCGTGTACACGAGCACCTACTCCACACATCGATATATAAGTCTCGGAAGTTTTAACCATTCAGCAGTCGATGAGCGAAGTTTGAGTATTCTCCAGACCACTTTCTTCAACTGCATGCAAATGTGCCACATTGTTCGGTCACAAAAATCACTAATGGAAGTAAGATCGTTAAAAACAATATAGCTAAAAGATTTTTGATGAGTTGTGAAAGCTCATAAATTAAATCGAGAAAACTGAGGCATCCATCGGTATAATCAAGAATTTGAATAGAGAGAAAGATGGAATGGGTTGGAGGAATTTTTGGTACTTCAAACTCTGAACTCAAAGACAGGGGTTCCTATCAGAAGATGGTCAAGTTTTTACCGGTAGATCTCTGTAAAATGTACAATCGGGTCGAATCTGATATTGCCACCGGACTTCCGCGTCGATCCAAAGGACGCGTACATCGAGGCTCCCCATGATTCCCGATGATTGCTGAATTTGAATTTGGCAGCGACATCACCCGCGCCGGATTACTCAAATATCTCTGCTGAAGAAGGAAGATTCCTCTCTCTGAGTACCAACGAATCCCTCACCGACGATCGTTCACGCGATTCTCTTTCAGAACATGCATCTGGATCAAGTATATAATAGCGAGACAGGAACGTTGTCAATACACACAAGCTAGCGGGATTAATACAGGCCAGCGTGGCGTCTAGAGCCGACGCAGAACGCTTGTCTCGAGCGCAAAAGTGTAATATAGTCAGCTGCGTGCAGACAAGGCAACAGCGATCTCGGCTCAACACACCAACGTATCAGAAGGAACACGGGGCTCGCGATCGTCGGAAAAGATGCCACGCACGCGGATACAAGCATTAATACGGGGATATGAAGAGGTCCTGGTTAGCAGACCCAAGAACGACTTCCGCCTGTTCCTCTTGAGCCATCCTGTGCTTCGGGGATACTCCCTTCAGCCCCCACTGATAAAAAGCATGCAACGAGCTACGCGCTCCATGTATACTCGATCTTGGCAGTTGGAGCTCACTTCCAGCGTCGCATGGATCCGCGTAAGAAAAATAATAAGTCAGGGATGAAAGATGAGATCCAGTCAGTCTAGGGGAAATTTCTGATTGACGAATGACAATGAATGGATAGATTGTGTCCTCACACATTGTTCGCGATTGATCCGCGCGAGGCAGGAACAACCCAGCCTGCTTCGAGAGGGTTATATCCACCGATACACGGCCTTGCACGGGAGTGAACTAGATACTACAAAGAGAATGTATTCCCGAGTGTCGCCATTCGAGTCTCATTCTTCGAACGATTTTTTCTTTTTTACTGAGCACGATAAAATTACTTTTCCAATGCTAGACATGTTTCAATCATATTATTTTAGGAGCATGCAAAATACTAAGATCTGAAATAACGGCCCCATTGAGGTATCATACGGCATCTCGAAGAGACGTAGATACGAGATTTGCACCATATTTTTGGTGATCGAAATACCCCCTAGAAAGTGAAAGAATCATGGATTGTCTCTCCTGGGATCGAACAAGTTACCCACGATCAGTCGACGATACTCCATACCCTTGAGGTTCTTCGGTGGATGGAAGTATGAGCTTGACTGTGTTTTTGATGATCGTTGCGATTACCAAACTACTGTTCTACTTTTCAATGCCGACATATCAACAGCGGATTCGCAAAATGACTGAGGCCTTATAATCATTCGTGAAGAACCGAGAAAATACTTTTTGAAGACGAATTCACTCGATACCAATGCTCCTTGAGGTCAATCGTCTAGAAGGAGACCTAGATCAAGAAGCACGCGATGACGAAGGAGAGTGCCCCTCGAGACGCTGGGGGATCGATGGATGTCACGTGCAGTGGGAGACAAAGTCGGATTCTGCACATCGAGACACATGCCAGCGTGTGACGTGACGCGGTCGCGAGATTTACGATCCAGCAGCCGTGCTTCGACAAAGTTTTCCGCGAGTGCTACTATATGCTGCACGTAAAGCCATTTTAGGAGGCCGGCTCTTTGCACCCCGTAAAAGGCCTTGCCCCTTTATGAGCTGTCTTGCTTCGAGCTCTCATCGGCAGGTCCCATCGTTTTCTTGGCCATGAAGTATTGACGAGCTACCTCCGCAATTTTCTACGAGCGGAGAAAATCGCGATACCATCGTTGGTGACGGGTGCTCGAACAGCTCAAGTCAATTGTTGCGATCTCGGGAGCATCGAGAGGGAGAATGGTGATCACCCGTCACTGATTGCAAGCTTCGCCTTGAGTACTCACCTGAAACAAATAACGAGAGATTCATT
>JAPYYZ010012888.1:0-10859 GCA_030522705.1 Eretmocerus eremicus | reverse complement strand
ACTATTCCATCGAGCAAGGAAAACGCGGAGCATCGTTGTAATGTCTTGGCCGCCTCCATACGAACGCGCAACGTTATGAATTTTTGTTCTTTTCGGCAGTGGAGTGACGTAAGTATGCGCATCATAAGATGCACTGCAGACCGGACAAATGCTGAAAACTGTGTTTGAGAGCCCATCTCTGAGACACACTCGATTTCAATTTCCATGATTTTGTAAGGCAGTTTCGAGTTGGCCCTCAATGCCACGGTGTGTGAATATAGGAAAATCCAACGTCACTTTCAGTGCATTGAACTCTCGAGCATTGTCAATTGAATTCAAGGACACGCGATGCCACTTTGTCGGCGTCAAACTATTTGCACACGATATCAAGTTATTTAAACTCTAGCAAAACAGCAGCAGACTACGCGTGTCCAATCGACGCAGCACGATTGTTTACAATGGCTGTCTCGCTCGCGCGTACGCCACGACGCAACTAGAACGTGTATCGATATATGGGCGCGAGTGCGATCGAGCATGCATACCAAAAATGGTTTGAGAAGTGCAGGTGCCTGCATGGCAATGGTCGCATCGCGTGCGGGATCCATGGCACGAGTGTGTAAACTCGGGCTATCGACAGTCACACCGGCACACTCGACAATGCTTGACAATCAAAACATTGCGATCGCGACGCGAGACAAGCGATATATACTTTGAGAGACACGGGGTGTTGGCGAAAAAGGATAGATGCACGCGTGAATCATCGGGAGCTCGCAAAGTTCGGCTATATGCCCGCGCCAAGATGCCAACAGCGCCGTGGCAGGATGCAGCCCGGGCCATCTGCCCTATCGCATATCGAGCCGCCCACGAAATCCCAAATTCGCGATGCACCCAAGTAATCTACACGCGAGCCAAAAAACGCTCAACGATCCTACTTATATTTCATTCGTCCACGCAAGAGCATAGAAAAAGCTACTCCGTAGGTACTCTGGTGAAAAGGAGCAGTCGATCCGAGCGCAGAACGCGCGCGAGCGAGCAGAAGAGCCAAAAAGATAGGAGGTTAGGTCGGCTACGTGCGGTGTATTACGCAAACGTAAATAACAACGCGCCGCGCGAGTGAGAGAGAGAGAGAGATAGATGCGGGCTCCTCCTCGCAATATATACAACAATATATACACATCTGGTCGAAACTGAGAGCGACTCCCGGGGAGAGGACGTAGATATTCCTCCCGCACATACATAGGATATAGGTACGAGTTCATTACATCGGGCCTATATATAGGACGTACTCACCGGGGCCGGCCGAGGTCACTGGGGCGTCTGGCTGCAGCAGCGGCGCCCGTCGTCGGCTCCCAAGCTACCGTTCGGCTAACCCGGGCTGGATTTGCGCACCAGCTACGCCAGCCAGCCCTCATTAATTCAGCCCGATCGACGGGATCCCCATACTCCTGCGTATATATGCCTATATCACAATGTATTCACTCGCGGCAGCTCTCTGCGCTATGCGTATAGAGCCTCACTTGGGTATCATTTGGGTATAGGTGCACCGTATCGGCTTTTCGGGAGCACTGTATGTACACACACGAGCACTGTATGGGAGTTTTAGGTTTTGCAGCACCGGAATTTGGCGTGCACTCGCGAGTATAAGGGCCCCGCGAGCAACTGCAGCGCCCGGCCGCGAGTAAGTAGCAAGGAGGAGAAGAGAGAACCCGTGTTGTGCGCGAGGGACGAGGCCGAGAACTCGATAGGCCAAGACACTCTGGCTTTATTCGCGCTGCGCGATATATATTCTCCGCTCGCTGCCGTTTTCTGCTCTCACGTATGTGTACTGCGTCGATGCGGCACGCGGGCGCTGCAGCCTATATGTTCTCATGTATATATATCTATAGCTAGAGGGCTTGGCTGTATTCTCGCACGCAAGCGCGACACCAACACCATGAGTGCGAGGTATCGTGTGCGTGTGATATGGGTTGTATAGGTATTCTGCGCGGCGCATGGAGGACGAAATCCGTGCCCGTGCAGCTTGCACGAAGAGAGCAAACTCAGCGAGCAAACTCTGCAACTCAGTCCCGAGGGCCCTATTTGCAACTTGAATTTCAAAATTTTTAAAACAAAATAATACATTGGACGAATTGTGTGATTTTTAGCAGAATTTTAGAGCGTAGAGAAACTGATTCTGATCCGTCGTTATTCGCGCGAGTCGCGGGATTTCTTTTTCTCGCTCAGAGAAAGGGTTTGAAATAATCCGATCCCTGCAAATCCAATTTTTGAGTTCGTAAGACAGTTCTCTTATCTCGGTGAGAGACGGGTTCAAAGTCAGCTTCTTATCTACGGCTCATAGTAGACGAGGAGATCATTGTCTTTAGTTGAAAATGTTATCCCTCAATGAATTCCCCATCAAAAAAAGTCCTGTGGATTCCGTCGGATTCCTTTGAAACTTGTAAGATCTTGGGAAATCCAACGAGATTTATAAATTCCAATAAGGAGATTAGATTCTGGTGTCTTAATGTTGAACCACAATGCACTTACAAATTTTTCAATACCTCTTCCTTTCAATTTTTGCACATTTCCAATAAAATGAAACCTCTTCTCTTGTACTCTTGAATTCATCACTTGAAACTGTTGCAAAAATTATTTTTGGAATATTTTTTCACCCTCCTATCGATTGGTTATCTCAAAATTTCCATTTTACTCCATGCAAGCCCCCTTTTTGCCCTTTTTGCCCTTTATCATTGTTTGTTTGAAGGATCCTAGCTTTCCGAGAAAGTTTTTTGGATTGCATGGAATTTTATCGGAACTTGTTTCCGTTCAATCGCTCGACATCCAAAAGTGACCCATGGTATTGCGAAGAACCCCATGGGATCCGATGTCGTCTCTCTTAATCAACTTTTTGCACATCGTGTTATCACCTTATTACACGAGAACTCCATGGAATCCCCTGGTACCTCATACGATTCTATGAGATCCTATAAATAGAAGCCTATGAGAACATATACATGAATTACATTTTGGAGAAAAATGTTTTCCATTGTCTAGGATAAATCTGATCTTCATTACGGCGAGGAACCTCTTTTCAGAACTTTTTTGCCGGTTTCTCTCTTTTTTTGTTTTCAGAGGCCGGCTGAAAAAGGTCCTTGGAATCTCATAGGATCTCATGGGATCTCACAAGGATAATATGTTCTAATAAAATCCCATGGTATCCTCTGAGGCTCCGCGAAATTCCATAGCATCCTGTGGGATAAAATCTTGATGTATCGTGCGATCCCATCAAATTCCATATGATTTCATGGGGTGAAATCTATTCCTACGTGATCCCATAGGGTTCCTTAGCACCCTGCATACTGGATTTCATGTGATTTCACTTAAATTCATGGGATCTCGAGAAATTATTTAGGTTGCTATTAGCAATCTCTTTGAGAAAGCATAACCACTAATGTCTTTTAACAACGTATTTGACCTGTGTGCGTTCGGACATTTCGGATACTAGGACAATTTCCCCTATAATAAACAAATTATCACTTGCGTGCAGATAACCATCCCTTCACCCCGATCACATCATATCACCATCTCAAGTTCTTTTCCAGCAAGCTTGCGAGGCACTAGAAGCAGTGGAAACCCTCGTAGGATTCTCTGTGGTTTTCTGCGCGTTCACGTTATTTGTCAAAGAATAGCATGAACGATAAATAACCGAAAATTCAGAAAGGACGGAAGCTCGTGACTAAAACCTGGCTACGCAATGATCAAGTTGATTCATGGCACCTAGCTGGGTTGCCCTAACGGCGAACGTGCGAAGAATCATAGACAATTCCACAAGGGCTTTAACACTCCAAATGTCCCGCAAAGAATCCCACGTGGATTTGTCGTGTGAGTCTGGCCGATGTCATACAACCGGTGATATTCTTCATAGTAAAGTGCCTGAAGTGTGGCGAGTGCGCATCTAATTGTTCACCCTGAGAATGCTCCAAGCGTTTTTGGAGGTGGCAGTTTTAAGATAGAACGTTGAAAACTACTTTCTCAACCCAGAGTACAAAAATCTTGCGACCCTCGCTCGAGGAAAAATTGAGGTTTCCCGCGGTGTTGCGGAAAGATGCAATTTTTCCCCTAACTTGAATCCCGACTAATAAGTTATACGAATCTGTTCAAGCCCGAAACTCAGACGGTACAAAGATCCTGACGTGGAAAACGAATCGAATTGAGATAGTACATATCTATATTTCCTAAACATCGCATGTTGTAGCGAAATTTTAGGCTTAGCGTTTTTGACCTCTCATTGCCACACATAATTATCTCACCGGAAATAGAAGAATGTTTGAGTGGTGCAGAGTTCCCAACTTAGTGTCTGTCCGTACTCGTCCGTTACTACTTAATTTTTTTTATTCAACTCCCATTCTTGTTTCGTTACACCCATTCCATCGCACAGAAAATTCGTACACAGATACAGACTGTGCAATCGTAAATATGCATGGCCCGAGTGAGATCTTCGTGAGAAAATGTGGCAATCGAACAACTCGATGAATAAGTTCAGAGAGAATATGTGCAACTTGTACTCCGAAGTAAAAATACACGTTTCTAAAACTTATAGAAATGAGATTTGAATGCATTGAGAATGTGATGAGGGTTGAAATTGAGTCCGAGTCAATGCGGAAAAAATGATTCGGAAGTAGTCGATTTGGAGAAATAGATTTCGGCCAAGGGGGAAAATGATTCAACATCACAACTTTTGCGTATTGAAGGGTGCTTTTTAATAGTATATTATATGCTCAAGTGGGGAAAATGCGTTTTAAATTCATCAGTGTCGACGAAGAAAAGAGATTGGAAAGTCACTTAAGCTCATTGATGGGTTTCAACGCATTGATGGATGTCTCCAACATAAAATTGCACAGTATGGCATGAAAATGAGCTTCCTTATACAAAATATACTATCCAAGTTTTGTAACAGATTGCACAAAACCAATCGGAATAGTGGTGTTCGATGCGGGTGCAAAGTCATTAATTTCCACGTGGGAAGTAATTGTTTTAGGCTCAAACCGAGAAAGCGAGGGACTAGATTATTAAAAGAGGGTGGAAACCATTCTGTGTGAAAACCGTATGCTTTTTGCGATATACTGTGTGTAAAATCAACTTTGTGGCATCGTAAATATCAAAGTTCGCCAAGGCACTCAATTTTGCCATCCCCGTGATCTCGGAGATGTGCCTCCACATTTATATCTTGCCGCGCATTTTATTTTGTATGCCTTGAAATGAACTTTAAAGCTCCAATTGAATTCCACATCCCATTTTGCAAGTATTGAAATGAGCTTTAAAATGAGCAGGTTATACGGTTGAGAATCTCGATGTAGACGGAAGTTATAGTCAAAAAACGATACGGAAGGAGAACTTGAGCGTACACTTATTTTATCCCGTAAACCGGGGCTACTGGGGCCCCTTACTTTGGTAACTTTGGTAATGAATTCAACGCACTGCAGGTCCGCCGGGTTGTGATTGGAAAGTCTTGCAAGGTGACCAAAAATTTCAGTCTGTTGCTAAAGAAGAATTTCCCACTATAAAAGTATTGTGTTCGGCATAAAAGCGAAAAATAGGATGGCCAAAGTAGCCCCCTGAATTAGAGGCTAGTTTGATCCTCTTTCATTCTTCTACCTCCCCACTCGAGCCAGATCACTTCAGTATAAACCCAGGCACGGTACTCAAAAGGGCGTAGAAAGAGCTCGAAAATGAATTTTACGAAAGACATCAAAAACTCCAATCACAGGTGGAAATTTGAGCCGAAAAATCAAAGGGGAAAGCACTCATTTCCTTCAAATTGCTGTAACTTGGATATCACGCATCCAAATTTAAGGTAGCTGGGCTCATTTTGAAGCTCTTTTCATCGTTTTCTTAATGTAATAACAAAGAGATAGATATAGCCTAATGCAGGTTACCAAGCAATTAGTTCAGAAACTGTATTGTAGCATTTTTTCAAGAAAAACAGCTTTTTAACAGGAAGTGTTCTCAGGTGACAATAAAAGATTGGATGACCGGTCCAGAGAATGTGGATCTTGTATCTAATACACTACCAGTATCTGAGAAAATTTATGAAGAGAATATTCGAAGAAATCTGATCGGTTCGAAGAAATCCTGGAGCCAGAGGAACGTTTTCGAGCTCGCAATTTCATCGAATTTTCTTGATTCATTCAAACTGTCCCGCATCGCCTCAGAGGCGATTGTATTTTGCCCCAGCTCACTAAATCATTGCTGGGAGAGTTGACGAGGAAAATGAGACCAATTAGGCTACATCACAGTTTGTACTTTCTTCTCCACGTTGATTTGAATCTCATTTTTCAGAATGGACCAAAGAAAATAAATAGAAATTCAAACTTTCACCTCAAATTTTCCGCTCAACGAAAGGAAAACACAGTAAAAATGAAGTCACCGTCCAGCGCAGCGGCCTAACGCGAAGTTACCCTAAGTTTCTCATCTAGCCGACTCCACGCGCTCTATGCTCAAAAAAGCCGCGCTAGCAGACGGCATTATATACCTTGCGGCGCGCGCTGCTCGCGGGCCCAGCTGATCATCTCTCGCACCTCGGTGCAGCTCTCCTTCGTTTCTGACTCCCAAATCGCGCAGAGGTCCCGGAAAATCTCTCGCAGGATCCCCAGAAATCGAAAGCCCTGTCTTTGCCCGCGAGTGAGAAAAACAAAAGTGAATCGGCGCGAGTGAATCAGGGACATGGCACTAAACGTCATCAGGCAGCGGGCCGCAACTGGCCTGGGCCGCAGGCTTCGGGCCCAGCCGAGGGATATAACAGCCCTGCTCGGGCCGAGGCTCGCCATGTGCGACCAGCGCTGCCGAGACGCCTCCCAGGTACGCGTTGATTCAGCCCCTAGCGAGTGAATCCATCCCTCGTTTTTATTACGCTATACACCTAACTCGCAGCCCGCGCGATTTATGTAATCGCGTTCACCTTTGCCGAGGTGTGCATCGGCGCACGAGGCTCTTGACCTCAAAATTATTCGTCATTCTACTGGCTGTGAGGGCAGTTTGAAAGAATCAAAAGGATTTTGGGAATCGTTAACCTGCGAGAGAGTGATTATCGACGCAGCGACCTGTCTTAGGTTAGGTCTAGCAGAAGCTTTTCGAACAAGCACACAAGCAGGTTGTGAGTTTGGAGTTGACGTCTCCAGCTTGTCACGGCAAATAATGAATGAGACCCGCTGAGATTCGTTGCCCAAATATTTTTAGTCGATCCTTCATCTTCTGCAGGTTGATGAGAAACTGGAAACCTGCCTGTCCTGGAATTTGTGCACAACGCTCTTATCGCGTGGAATTGATTTCGTACCGACACACTTCCTAACTGTCGTGTCATGTGGTCTTTCAACTACATACTCACATGCCACCGAATACAAACGATCTCGAATGACCCAATGAAAATCTCTTTGAAACTGAGAATGCTTTGAAACGATGAAAAAACGTAAATTAGAGGACTCAAGTTTGAGAACCTGATTATTCGCTGTATTCGACAAACGCCCGACATTCGTATTGAAAACTTTCAGGCAGTTGTGTGTTTTTTGTGCCCGAATTTAATTGCTATTCCGCGAAAATGTTGGTGTTCAGCTGTGCCTACGACATTGATGATGGTTTCAACAATATTTCGGGCCCGAAATTGTGGGCCGTATTGTGAGCATCGTAGAGACAATACGATAAAATCAATTCTTTTGTGAAATGAAAATCACATCCTGAGATCTGATGGATACGAAGTCAATTGTTTCCTGAAGAATTGTCTGTCACGTTACTCCTTTCAACTTGTAAGATCATATTACAGTCTATCAATGTACACGAGGACAACGAATGTAAACGTGTATAATTTGTTGTTGAGGATGTCACGAAGCAAACTCGTATATTAATGAATTATATTTCTATCCATCTTTTCAGTCCCAATTCTATCTTCAAACTTGATAATTCCACGGCCCTGCCAATATTACTTTCTTCACATATTCAACCTCAATTGAATACGAAAATGCTTCTCATACTGAAATTATTTTGCTCTCCTTTCACTTTTCGGTGATTCTGATGCTTTTATTGGTCTGAAAAGTGAAATGCAGATACTCATTTTGCATGAAAAATTCTTCTCGCGTTGTCGCTTACCCAGATCGAGTTGTTATAATCTTAGGAAGTATTATTACTCTCCCCTGTAGTTTGGGTGTACTGAAGTTCTGGATCTTGAACTTTCTCTCTTTGATATTTCGTTCGAAGGCCTCGTTGGCCATTCCAGGCGAAGGGGAGTTGGAAAAAGTTGTGTGAAATATTCAATTTGTTTAGAAAAATATTCATCTTGACCGCTGTTAAAGTGCCACTTTTTATCAATAGTGCAATGAAGATGAATGTCAATTAGGTCCCTAATGTTCATACTGCATCTTGAATTTCAATCGTAACATTCCTGCGCCAAGCTCATTCGGTTTCTTTTATTATTAGGCGGTACATGAGGTCATTTTTCATATTAGCCAAGTGGACAAAGGCATTACTTCATGTCATCAAGAACAAACTTTTTCTCTTTGTTCCATTTCTCTCATCCATCTCATAAGTATTGGGGTGTAGAAGGTCTTTAATTTTGAGAACGAAGTTTTGCTAGGTATTCTTCGATGTTTTTCATCTTAGAGTTGGGACAGAAAGGAAATTTGGTTAATGTTGAGTCGATTGGTTGAATCAGCAACGGCTTTATACGACATGGAACCAATACGGAGAATTGCGATGAAATTCGTGCAATCAATCCTCCCTGATCTAGGCAGACGCATACAATGCAAAATATTCTTCTCACACACCCATATCAAGTGTTTCTTTCTAGAAAATTGAATAGCGTGATAATTCTTGGATCTTTTTCACTCCCAGCCAAAAATTGAAATACTGCACTTGATTGCGCGTCATTTTCATCAACTTCATCATCACCTATTTATCTGTAAACCTTGAAGTCATCGTGAGACAGGTTTACAAGATTTGGATGCTCTGATTTGAACCTTTTTCTTCATTTTCTTTTTTTAATCCAAATGAAGGCTCTCATCGGCACATATTCTTTCAAATATCATCAGCGCCAACTCACTACTTTTGGCAAAAAGAGGCCTAGCGATGGCCATTCGGTCCGAGATTCCGAGCCCCCAAAGTTTTGAATGAGCAAAAACCAACAGAGTCTCGTTGGCCTGTGCCCATTCATTCACAAATCAATCATCCCGCAGTGTAGAGGCCGTAAATTTCGTAGCTCCCCAAAACACGAAGTGAGTTTAAAGGAAGGCTAATCCAGCCTAGAGAGATTACGCTTTACGCAAGCAGCTCGCAGACCCCACGCAGCTAATTTCCATACACGCACACAAGCGCGCACATACACGAGCCTGTATTCGATCTATGACGATTTTGCCGGTTCGCGGTTCGCCTCTACGCTTATTACGCGACGATCACGTGTGGGTCACACATGTGTGCAAAAGTGTACGAGTCGGTATATAAAAGAGAGATGATTTTCGCTGCTCGGCGGGGGGGTAGGAGGCCCGCCTAGAGCCCCGTCTACGTGCCTCGTCAGTCTCTCACTTATCGGTATTCCGTCAAGAGCTACTCTCGTCGCTATGCCCGACTTACTCTCCAACGTTCGTTCTCAACCTTCTCTACATCATTCGATCATTGAATCACACGCATTCGCACACGTATCAAACTGAATCCCTCAAAATTCCTCTTTCACCTTCGTGAGTATATCGTTTGCAAAATTTTTCAGGGCAGCACCGAGTACAGGGTCGAGAGGGACACGTTTGGAGAGCTCAAGGTACCGGCGGACAAGTACTATGGAGCCCAGACCATGCGATCGGTCATCAATTTTCCAATCGGCGACAAGTCCGAGCGGATGCCGGTACGACAGCGCACACGTAAAATTCCTGCGATCTGTACATGGATTTTTCCACTAATTGTAGCTCAGGCTGTATTGTGTAATCGTTTGTGCGCGTGGGGGGTTACAGAGAGGAGTTATCGTGGCGATGGGGATCCTGAAGAAAGCCGCCGCCGAGGTGAACAAGGAGTTCGGTCTGGATCCGAAGGTGGCCGACGCGATCAGTAAGGCCGCCGACGACGTTATCAGCGGAAAGCTCTACGACGATCACTTTCCCCTCGTTATATGGCAGACCGGGTCCGGCACGCAGACCAACATGAACACAAACGAGGTTCGTATTCACGTTCTATCTAAAAATTCCAATCATACTCATCATATATACGAGAAACTCATTGTGCTCGGTACTTTCTGTCGAGTAATTATCTTAAATACCCCTATACCGAGATGAAACGAAATGTTTCGGTGAAAACCCTGATTTTATGAGGGATGCGGTGGGTTTGACGAGAGTGAGGAAAAAACTTTTATTTTTATTTTTCGTTCTCTCGTTAGATGAGAAGCTTCTTTTACACTCCGGAATTTCGTGAAATCATGAGCCTAGTGTATCATCATTACTTTCCTGAAACGCGCAGATCGCCGAAAAGTTGGTACACCAGGGACGATTGAACATCAAATTTTACGGACCATCTTGAATTACTCGAATCAAAAGACGAATTAAATAGTTTCAAAATTAAAAATGTGAACATTTTACAAGTTGGAGAGCAAAATTTTGAGAAAGACTGGTCACTTTTGAGAATTCTACGGTTATGTCAAATTCAGCAGTATCCAGTAAATGCTCACTCAAAACCTCGTATGATTTCTACAAATTTCGTAGAAACAACGGACACCAAGATAAACGTTTCCAAAATTTTCAAATCTCATATATACATTCATCATGGACGGATAATTCATCGATAGCAATGCGTTAGTCTTCAGGAAAAAATTGGAGGAAATTCTTGAAAAAATTGCCCCCCTTAGTATCTCAAAATTATTGTTAGTCTACATATAA
>JAPYYZ010012887.1:0-11277 GCA_030522705.1 Eretmocerus eremicus | reverse complement strand
GGTCAATACGTAAGTGGGCAAATTTCGAGACGCCTGGCGGATCAAAAACCCACTGATTCTCCAAATTATTGTTTCACCTAGGTAATTTTCACTCAATTGACCTGGGTAATTCTTACGGACCGCGGTCGACGCAAAAAACCCACTCGCATCGTACCTGGTCAATACGTAAGTGGGCAAATTTCGAGACGCCTGACGGATCAAAAACCCACTGATTTTCCAAATTATTGTTTCACCTAGGTAATTTTCACTCAATTCACCTGGGTAATTCTTACGGACCGCGGTCGACGCAAAAAACCCACTTGCATCGTACCTAGTCAATACGTAAGTGGGCAAATTTTGAGACGCTTGGCGGATGGAAAACCCACTAAATCTATGTGAGTAATTTTCACGGGCCACGGTCGGCAAATAAGCCCACTCGCCTCGTACCTGGTCAACGCGCGACGTGGGTAAATTTCATTCTACCGGATAAGGGTGAATCTGGTTCAGAAACCCACATTCTTTTTACCCACCATGCTCCCATGGGTAATTCTGGGCTAGGTAAGGTGCCAAATTTGAGGGGTACCGTGGCTAGCTAAGCCCAAGTGGGTAAATACCCACTTCGCTTACCTAGGTAGGTGGTGTGGGTAGTTTTTTTCATACGGGTGAAAAGCACGAAACTCAACTCGTTTTCTCCTCATAGTCCGGCGGGACGCGCCAGAGATTGTTCTGCGTAGTTTTCTTCATTTATCCTCGCAGACATGGTGATTCGTCCGGAGTCCTCGCACAATTTTTTCAAGAGCATCGACTTTTTTGAATCGGCTCACGCAAATAATTTCAACTAACTTCACTTGGCAACGGACATTGCAGACGTTGGTGTAAACATGCTGTAAACAATGAGGAGGAAGAGTCGGGACACGGGCATTTTGCATGGGCCCCGGTTAATTTGGGAGATCGCGAGCCTGTGCGAGGGTAAACAAAAATAATTACGCAGATGGAGCTCCGACGCGTCCCGCCGGACTATGAGGAGAAAACGAGGTGAGTTTCGTGCTTTTCAAAACACTCCATTTCGAAAAAATTCACGCTCGCGAGTCAAGATAACCCCCAAATTTTCCGTGCGCCAAACCGTGCGATTTCTTTCGCCGCAACGGCGCCGCGGTGTCCGTTTCGTGGCGTCTTTTTCGCGAGAATATTCTGATTTGTCGATTGATGGTGCTCACGTGAGTCTCGAGAAATTTGCCGTTCGCAGATCAAGCTCGGTGCATGGCAATTGCTGAATTGGGACCCACGCGGCTGCTTGCTCCAAGGCCTCTCGCTTAATGAGTATGCCATCGTGTCGCGCCTCGAGCTCGGCGTAGCGCACAGCGGAATCTGCTTCAGCAGTGAGATGCATGCCGACCTCGACCTCACTGTTCAAATTATATCGAGTGGTTCTTCATCATATCCACAGCGTTGGAATCATGTGAAATATGTAATGAATAATCTGTGATCTAGTGTCCATGAAAAATACACAATTTCAACGATCTTCCTGAGAAAAACGTGGCTTTCTGATGAAGAATCATCGGAAAAGCGTGGCTTTGACACGCATGCCACGTTTTATCATGTCCAGATCGCTCGCCGAATGCTGGGAAAAACGCGAAACAATCGTGGGAAAAGTGTAGGAAAATCGTGGGATTCGCCCGAGCAAAACTCTGCCAGTCTGGGAAATCCAATGTTTTTCCCATGATTTTCCCATGGAAATCTTATGTTTTGCCTACAATTCGACGAGACATCAGAACATGGGATAAACATGGGATTCCGTCAGAAGCCATCCTTTTCCCGAGTTTTTCCGAAGTCGAAGCCACTGTTCTCCCAGGGAAAATTTCCCACGGTTCTCCCACGGTAATTTTTCCACGCGGGTAGTGGTAAGTTTCTGTTTCCTGCGGATACAAATGGTACTGATCCGGATTACAATATTGATGCGTCGAGCAGATATCAAGTCCATCTGTGAGAGTGAAAGTTAGAAAATAAGCGAGAGTTTCCAGTGATGAAGTCTCCCAAAAGAGTTGAGTTTTCAGTGAATAACTATAACAAGTTTACTTCCACTATTGGATATTGTTGAAAATCGTGGCCTTTGTGTATATTTTACTAGATCTTGTAGAGATATAATCTATTGGCTATTCGGGTAGATTGTGTAGAAAAATTATTCTGCCGTTGATGTGCAAAACCAAGCGTGAAGTACCTCCGGATCATAACATCAAAATTCGGCATTTGTAAAAAAGGTTTGAGATGTAAGTTGGGCAATATACGTGATACACCATAGTCGTGTTGGAGAAACATTAGTGCTGGTATCAGCGTCGTCGGTGTGGAATGGTACACTTTTCTCGAATTCGTGGTTACTAAATTTTCGTGTTTGTTTTGAGAAACTGCAAATTGTTGCATGAGTTTGTTGCACAAGTGAAACTCATCGCCTCTTTTTTCAGACGTCGATATATTTTAAGATATGAGTGGCTTGAAATATACTTGAAATTCGGACAAAACTCATTTAACCGAGAGCAAACGAAACGTTGTTGGTACGATTCATTATTCAACCAGTTTGGAATTCCATGTTTGAGGTCCCCATTCTCTCTGAAGTCTTAGGGCTCCTGAAAATTTCAAGTAAAAACACCAAACTTGATCGAGTAGGCGGCTCTTTTCTTGATCAAATCTTGATAAAATCTCCATGTGCGCATTCGTGACAAGGAGGACACATCCGTCCAAATACACACCGACTACCATCTACGTGAAACTCTTGGTCGTGGATCGTTTTCTCCGGTAATGTATGTCCATGTAAACCTAACGGTTGTATCAGTTATAAGAGCTGTGACTAGGTCGGCCGGATTAGTGCAACGAGTACCGTCTCCATCTCTGAATCCGGAGGTCGCCGGATTAATCCCCCGTGGCCACTTTACGGAGGAGAATTGAATCGTAACACAGCCGAACAAAGACCGGAAATTATCTTGATTCACCAAAGTAATCTTTTTTGGACCAAACCTTGATACGATCGCTCCACTGACTAACGTGACATGAGTTGTCAGGTATCGGAATCGATTACGTAATCATAGGAATAGTCATTGGGGATAGGAAGAATCTCTTCTTCATTGAATTACGGACCTGAATTTCTAAGAGAGCTACGCAACATAGGTATAAGTTCTCCTCAAAATGTGGATGGTATTGTTTCCCAGCCAAATATTCAAGCGTGCAAAAGTATGTTGGAATTCCTCAAGAAATGTGAGCTAAATGTATAATTGATCAATGGAGAATTTATTCTTCTTTATGTACTTTGTTTTTTTGCTTGTACATTTTTGAAATATATCATTGTTTGACGCTGAGTAGCGCCTGGTGTGCTCAAAGCGTCGTTAAATAAATAAAGAAGAAAAATCTCTTAATCAATTTTTGGAAATCAACCACACCGACCATCTGCTAGAATGACCAAGTACACTTTTCATTAAAAATATTAAGTATGGTATCTTTTACTGGTGAGATCATTGCAATTTCATGGCTTCATAAGAATGATTGGACGCAGCTCTCATAGAATCGGAAAATATGGGATTAGCAACTCAACAGCTCCCTCGGTTCTACACTGGAAATTTTCTAGAATCCCGTACTATAGGAATGGATTCCTCTCAGATTAGTCAGTGGACTTATTCTTAGGTCAAAACATAACCGTCGAAGGGCACTTCCTCGATATTCGCCTCTCGTGGCGAAGGCTCAAACAGATCATTTCAACGTGATTCTAATGCAGTAGATGATTGAACGATTTCGGGTTTATCTATCGGCATACAGTTTCGAAAAACTTTCGATTGGATAATTAGGCGGAATGCCTAAAGTATTATGAGGATACAAACGAAAAAATGAGAACATCATGATCCCACCCGTCATACACACGAGGAAAGCTTCATGAAGCACCCTGTCTATCAAAGTCGAAGGCTCCGACCTAGAGCTCCTAATGTCGATATGGAACTAGTCGAAGCATCGAATAGCTTGATCACCCGTTTAGTGAGGCAATTGCCAACTCGACACGGGATAGCACCGGAACACAGTAAAACCACCGCGACAGAACCGTTGGAAATTCAACGTCCCATGTTCTAATTAATCCAGGGGTACCAGTCCAAAGACAGTCCACCTACGTTTCTCGGCCCAACCGCTTCTCGAGCGAATGCCCCTTGTTTACGATCGAGATTATTGGAGGGCATCCAGCCAATCCGCGAATTTGCGGGGTCCCATCTGCGAACTCCCGCGTATCACGTGGTGGATATTTAAGAAATTGCTTCCGTGAGCACCCGGAAGAGGGCCGCCTCAATTTGTCGGGTTGCGGCATGTGTTCGGCGGCTTTTAGTTTTTCTATGAGCTTATACAGCTCATCCGTACAGTTCCGTAGGCTAGCACTGAGAAAAATGATATCATCCATGGATACAGAAAGAAAAATTACTTCTTAGGACTCTATTGCAGGATATTCACAGAGTTTAGTAGAGAGAAGTTATCGGTCTTTCAAATTTGAGTTTTCGAAGTAGTAGGCAATTCACCCACTACAGTAGCAAAATTAGGTTTACGCATCTAATTCATTGTGATGATTTAAGATAAGCTCATCACACGAAGTTCAGCAATCGTGTATTCGTATGATTTTGCAGTAATTCTCCATCAAAATTCACACAAACATGTAAGGAGATAAGTAATGCAGATTGGAATGATGCACGGGCTTCGTATAAAAATACAGGTTTTGAGGCAAGTGTTCTTTTATTCCGACAAGAGCGAGATCCCGTAAAATATTTTGCATGGTCGAGAATATTCCCAACGACCATGGGTATTTGAGTTTCCATCAAGCAAGTCTTACGTGAAATAGAGACCCCTTTGTATTCATCCAGCAATCAGACATGCAGTGCTTCTAGTCGGCATTTAGATGTCGATATGAATTGGAGTAGAATACTCTCACTCAATCGAACATTTATGGATTTGTAGGCTCTGGGTTAGCGGAAAAAAGATATCAGCTAATTGTGAATGCACAAATTGAACTCTTGATTGAATGAAGTTTTAATTTCATCTCAAATATACTACAATGATCATCGGATATTCTGCCTGTATAATTTGTTTTTGTTGGAAGGCCTTGGGATTCAATTCTGGAAGTCTACCAAAGGTTATCTCTGGCATTGATATTTTGCCATCAGTCTTCTTATCGACTTTCTCACTGTCATTAAATATTTTGTTTACTTGGTCTCCAGCTTCAGGAAACTTCGCTTCTACTGAAAGTAGTGGTTGAGATGTTTCAAATGAGATTCATTGGTGGAGAAGGGCGTCCAGAGGGTTGTACTCTTTTGCGGAGGCGGTATACTAGATTCGAGACGACTGTGACTATTGAACCAATCTTCGATTAGTTCAGACAATCGTTCGTCATCTGGAAATATGGAGCCGTGACTGACTGAAAAATTCTAAGTCAAAAACATTGTGTAAATGGGCCATTCTCAGAAACTTTTGATTCTTGGCGTTTCAAAATTCTTTTTTTTTTTAAGTTGGAGCACACTCTAGAGGTTCTGCTCACTTCGAAGTATACTATTTAGGATGAAGTATTCATGTTTGTGCACGACTTTTGACGCACGGCACCGTTATGAAACGTGAAATCGCATAAATGATGAATCGATTTCGTTAAAATTCATTTCAACCAGTCCAAATGACCCAAAAGTATTTAAAAGTTCCCAATATCACGAGTTTTCATGAGCAATAGTTTTGAATATCATGTCTTTGGCTCAAAACCGAATTGGGATGCGAGAAAATAGATACAGGTCAACTTGACGGTGGGAGGTTATGTTTGCAATCAAAGTCTTACTCAATGGAAATTTTAAATAAGTATCATAGAAACTTTGGCTATAGAATCCGAAACTTTTTTGATAGTTCCTTCACTATATAGAATTGCATTCATCGCTCAACTGCGTGGAGTAGATTTTAGAGCAAATTACCACGGACGTGTTCACTTTCCATTACCAACGACCCTTTGTAAACTGATTCACATCTTCACAGATAGTCAACACCATTTTCATCCATGACTATGCTTTTTTTCTATTTGGCTACCAACTTTCGCGATAGACACGACTGTAATGACAAATAGATAAAGATATGATGCCAGGATCGACTTTTGAAGTTAGACATACCTGAGCTGAATGAGTGCCACTTTGACGCGACAAGATTCGCAGAACTATTTGTATACACACCACACATTTCAGATCCATGCATTACTACGCCCAGTACCGTATTAGGAGCTGAAATACGAAAATGAGAGGATCTTTTTGCCGTTCATGATAATATCAAGTTCACGGTCCAAATAAGCTTGCACAAATATATTTGGCCTCATGAAATGAATTCCGTTGATATGCTGGTCAAAATATCAAAATATCACTTTTTACGGGTCGTTAACGATCACGAAAATTATCTTGTCCAAGCTCTCAACCGAACCCAGATTGCAGCACATTAACGACCAATAGCCTGTTTTTTGTCTCTACCAATAATTTAAAAAATATTCCTGAAAGTGGATGTTTGTGTCAGGGCATCAACGGTATGAATGAAATAAGACGATAATTTTGGAAACCTAAAAATTCGGTAACGCATCTTCGAACAGCCATAGCTTTTCTTCTATGAAAGGCACATCGCTCCGGCTAAATTTATATGTACTTATTGATATATTCCTGCGAATTGTTCTGGAACCAAGACGATTGCTCGCTCGGCATGGTAAAGAACTCAAAAATAAGGACCGAATTTCAATCAGTAACATTCGATTTTTCTTCTCTGTTTCGAGTGATCACAACTACTCTGTAGTCAATCAGAGTCATCCAAAACTTCACGAATATATCGTTCTATAGTTGATGAAGAACTTTCGACTGTAGCCAAGCATGGGATACCGTAGGAAAGAATGTTATCTTCGACAAAACGCTAGTAACACAAAAATCAAAAGTTTTTGAGAATGATCCATATGAACTCCACCTCCGTGCCACTCTCTACCGATTAATTTGATGAGATGATTTTTGTCATGGAAACGAATCCAGTGCGGGGATTCATTGACATGTTTTTTAATCGGTACCCGTTCATCATTGTTGATACAAGTGGTATCATTCGAACCGAAACCCTCATATCAGGATATGAATTCGAAGAAATGTTTGACTTTCATGGAATGATTCTGGGAATCAGCTTGAGGAGTCTGCGTTCACAGCTGCGTAGATGGAACAGCACATGCAGCAATATCACTGCAGAGATATAGCTTCGCAAGTTCGTCAGCTTAATTTCTGATTTATATCGACTAAACTTTTTCTGAAATTTGTAGAAATATTTTGGTACGTGGCGGTTATTCACACTTACCATTCAATCATTTGAATGAATTCCTAATTACAAAATAAATTCTCACTGCAAGACTACGAGTCATGTGCACTAGGAATTGTGACTTGAATGGCTAAGACCCTGAAGAATAATTTCTATTTTTCATGGTCGAGACGATAAAATCACGCATCGCCCTTGCGATGCAGCAAAAGTGTCACACGGCCCTGGTACTCAGCGCGATTTCTTTTCTTCCAGACCACAACTCTGCACTCCCCAGTCGCCTCTGTTGGCGGATGAACCAGCGCCTGCTCTACGCAGCAAAGGCTGCGGAGTATATCTCTCCGGTTTAAGAATAGTAAGGGGGGTAGCAAAATAGATTTTCATCTGCGGAATGATCCAAGGAATCCATTGAAATTTGATCCAGCATCTTACGAGAGCTGCAGGCTGAATTCTTTTGCAGGAAAAATACGTTTTCCTATGTGAAGTCGGTCTCCATGATCACTACTGCAACGCTGCCTCTGCTTCGGGGAGCACTCTTGAATCTAGTATAACCGGGGGTGGGGGAGGGGGGGCATGACCAGGTATATTTTGAAAAGAGTCTCTGTAAGGCACAGCCATGCACTGAAAGTCTTGGGTTTGTATGGGGGGCTTATAGAAGATGATTTCTCTGATTTTCGTAAGATGAGTCGATTCCTTCCGGATCTCGCGTCCATCTCCTTTTGTGAAGCTTTAAGGCGGTAAGATTTGGGAGCTTCTCTCTTTCAACATCACTCTCAAAACTCATCTGTATAACGCCGCAATGCCGGGAAACCTAAGAGCCAGCTCTTCCGATCAGCGAATTTGAGCAACGTTCGGCGCAGTTACTGCTTGGATAGGTAACCGCTCATCCGAGTCAGCCGTGTCAAATCTGCTGGCTTTGTATGATCGGTCGCCTGATGCTGACGACTTTGCCATGCAAGTGAAAGTACGAAGCGTTACAGTTTTGGAAGTAATTTACTCGCGAGAAGTGAAAAGTACAATACTTTGAAGTATGTCACGCTTATTCGCGGAAAATTGAAGTTTGGACATAACACGCGGAACTGGTATTTTGACCCTTCTTCAACCAAGGCTGGACACGAAATCACGAAGTTTCCTGAAAACTAACCATGTACGTATTATTTTATCTACATTTCTTATAACTCGCGCCGAAATTTACCTGTATAGTTTCGAATCACTGGGATTATCCGATATGATAGTTCGCTTACTCGGAATATTCCAATTTTTCGGATAGGCGATATCTCTAGCAAAGTACTCTGTATGGATTTTATATCCCAACACTTTTATTCTTCAGCCAACTTCAACCACGAATATCATCATTCTTCCATTATAAATATGAGCTCGATATTATGTCCAATATAATTTTCTCAGTCTAGCTATGATACATTCATTATACGTTCTCTCAAACAGACTCTTGAGCTTTACGATACTCGAAAACACTACCTCGTTCAGTAAAAGTATTTCGTAACCTTTTCGAAGATTTTGGTTCATCTGTCGGCTGTCCATATCCTCCCCCTCCTGGAGTTTCCAGTATGAAAATATCCTAAACACACAAGAAACTTGAGTTGGTTACATCTTCAAACCTTTCCATATCAATTCTGCAAGTATTAAAGTAATTCAAAAGAGCCCGTGTATCATTCATTCTTCTCGGGAGAGAGTATTTCATGTCCAAGCAAATAGCCCAGGTGACGGCCACTGCGTTACACGAATTTAACTTGGGTGGGAGTTTGCAGGAGATCAGGGCTTATGGCCTAATGAAATTTCTATGCTATGAAGCATTGATCAAAAAGTTCTAGTTTCCATCATTTTAATTTGAGAGAGCCAGAATTTCTTGAGGGTCTAGTCTCCTGATTTGAGTAGAGAAAGTTGTCACCGAGTTGGAAGAATTCAACTCAACCATGCTCTACTAAGGCGATGAACGTTTTACATTCGCCTTTTCAGTGGATCTCGACCATCGTTAGCTCATGATATTATAAGATCTGTCAGCCGTTAAGGTCATGTCGGCGTGTCAAGTACGGTCAATTTCACAGCCCTTGAATAGTAGAATGAATGATGAACAGCGAGTGATTCAGAAAGAAGTCCATCAAAGGGCAAGAACGCAACTGTAGTGATGGAGCTTGGGCATATTTTAATATGTTTGGAGGATCTATGGATACTATTTTTGTGTATAACGGTACCGACAGACTCGTGTATTTTCGTCGGATCGGGAGAGCAGATCTCATGCACATTCGTGTTTATTGATACCGTTACACACAGAAATTATTTGACCCACGAGTTCTCCAAACAAGCCAAAATGTATGAACTCTCGTGCACGTGACATGTGGGAGGATTGACAGAAGTCTCAGCCCCTTGATATTTTTTTTGGGTATAGGACTTAACTCAAATTGAAATATTGATGCATACTGGGAGATGTTGAAACGCACTGTCCCGACCCAATCTCTCCGGTGGGCTCATCGGTGAGACGACGGAGAGACTTGTCTACTACAGGCAGCTATTGGCAAAATGATTCATTGGAAAGACCAAAATATGCTCAAGATCCGTGGTTACGGTTGTGTTGTCGCGATCCTCTAGAATTCTTTCTGAATCTCTTTCTACTCACTATTCATTCTACAATTTATGGACGATGGAGGTATCCGCACTGAACGCTCCGACATGGCTTGAAATGTTTATTAGATGTATTTAGAGCGAGTGAAACTATTTTGACGCATTTCTCTCATGATTCAGAGTAAATCTCAAAGTTGAAAATTTATTTACCCCAGGGTTAACTCCAACTGCAGTTTTTGGGCCCAAATTGATATGCCTGCCATCGAATCGTCGAAGTATATTTTTCCCTCTAGCTCCGGGATAACCGCCTTCGAGTCCTGGAGGATTATGAACTCTTCTTTCGGTCAATACTGACAACGTCATTGGAGCCCTATGGTGAATTTTATTCAATAATTATGTAATACTCTTAAGACTATTCAACAAGGATCTTGTTCTCTTCATCCTCAAAAAAATGCACCGACCAATAAGCTTGGAGAACGAATTAAAATCTCAAAGATTTAGAGTGTATGGAATTGGTAATATCCACCAAAAATACGTGAAAATAATGAACTAAAATACCTCACGTAAGATTAGTCGTCTAAAATTTCATGGATAAAGTTTTGTGAAATATTGCACACTTGTAATGCTTGTTGTTAGCGGTATGGTCAGGAAGTTGAAACCAATCCATAGGATCATTCGGATAATGCGAATAATCGTCCCGATTTTCGACTAAATGGTGATAAATCCGCTTGAGAATCACATGAGAACTCTAGGTAAGTTGGACAATGTTCTTTATATGTTACATTATCGTTTACAAGAAATCATAGTCTCTAAAACAAATTGACTCTTTTCATTCCCTTGATTGAAATTGGGTACACAACACTTTAGTGGACAAAGGAATTTTCCAATACTTCATAATAACATCTGTTGCGTGCATCATAAATATCTGAACAATGCTGAAAATTTACTAGAGATTGGATCAACATATTGCGACAAGAATAAATCTCGGATCATCTCTTGTTTTTGAGAAAAAATTTTCAAGTGTCTAATTTTGTCGTTTTTCATCATTTTTACTCTAGTTCTTGATGTTTCAGAACTCAGAATCATTTTTTGAGACCCGTCAGTGGGTTTTGGAGTGAGCGGGTTGAGCCAGCATCATTTGACTCTACGCATCTTGTAAGATTCATAATCAGAGTCCACAACTTACTATGCTAACAAGTAGAGGACCAACCTTGTGGATCACGGATTTGGCCGAAACTCTGGAAATCATCTTGTTTCGGTGAGGAATGAAGATATCCCAGAGGGTTTAGACCAATAGGCCTCCTGTTCCAAGATACAGCCAGGGACATTAGCATTGCTAGTATACGTATACATATGAATTTTTAACACGTGCCTATATGAGCAATGCTAATGTCCCTGGCTGTA
>JAPYYZ010012884.1:0-13027 GCA_030522705.1 Eretmocerus eremicus | reverse complement strand
AAAAAGTTACATATATAGGTATACTAGCAATGCTAATGTCCATAGCTGTATCTCGGAACAGAGGGCCTATGAGATCAAACCCTTTGGGATACCTTTATTCCTCACCAAAACAAGATGATTTGCAGAGTTTCGGTCAAATCCGTGATCCGCAAGGTTGATACTCCCCTTGTGAGTGTGGCGACGGTATATCCGCATTCTCCAAATTGAGCGGTTCTGTTCCCATGCAATACTCAAATTTTTTTTCTTCTTCGTTCAAGTTTGCTTGGGTTCCCTCTAAGCGTTTTTAGTCAAGTGAAGATGATTAATTTATCTAAAACGAATGGGTACGGAACTGTGAAAATGTTACTAACCAAATTCAATATTTTATTGAATAAACATTGCGTGGTAAATATAAACAATAAGTGAACGTGTATCCAATGTACAATACTAAACAGTAAAAAGCCTCGCTCATATTTTCAAGTATTGGAGGAGATGAGACGAAAAACTGCGTAGATTTAGTAAGTTAATAAATACAGTCATTATCAAATGCACGAATCAATGCTCAAGTCCTTCGCCCCTCATTTATACCATAAGAACAAATACAGTGCAGCAGTCGACCTGGTGTCATTTTGAAACCCGTACAAATTGGGGTCATCCACAGTAAAGCAATGCACCAGTATCACATTCTTACCCATCTTTTGATACGGAATCACAGATGGAGTTTTGAGACTCATTGCTGACCCACTCTGAGAGAATGCTTAAAAGATCTTCCATGGAGCTTTGGAGAAAAATCTTGGTAGATCTTCAAAAATCGAGCTCAGCTGTGTTTACAGGTAATGACTTTTCAACCCGGCGAGAGTTGAAAATTCGATAACATGGGCATTGTTGTCCCCAAAAAATGTCGACGGGTATGATTTGGGTCAAAAAATTATTTTAGACCCAAATGAATTTCGGTCGATCAGTGTAGTCAACACAGGGTAGTCGAAATTGGACATCAGCAACATACCAGATGTACCCAGAGTATCCAGAGTTACGTAGACCTGTAGATGAGTTTCAGAGGAAACTACGACTTATTTTAAGGGGTCGAGTGGGGGGGGGGCAGAATTGACATTTCCACTCGAAAATGCTCTCACGACTCGCGGACTAATCATGGACTCTTTTCCGCGTATAATTCACACATTCCTATCAAATGGCGTCAAAAAAATTGTTCGACGCCATAGAGCTGTCCCCTACAGGGGAACTGGCACACCAGGTGGACGGAATTGGCCGAAAATGTTGTACGAGAGTTGGAAAATCCCTTCTCACTGCCCGCTGCAGCACAGATTCGATTCTAGAGCCACTCTACCATACTTATACAAGGCTTTGGGATGATAGGATGGTGACTGGGCTTGTTTAAAAGGCCATATTGACGATCGGAACTTTTACCCCCGTTTTTAGAGCTGTACCAGTACTTTTGGTGCAAATCTCTGGACAAAATGTCGTCTGCCCATACGAACGTAGAATTTCAAATTTTGATTAGCAAAATGATGTAATACTCAAGAGTGAGGGAGAGAGGGACTTTGGTTGGACACTTTTCGTATTCCGGATATCCTAGGATACTTATTGCATGCTTTGTGAGATCTTCGAATGTATCTTAAAAGACCATATTAAAATAATTTTCACAGCCCCACTCCGCAGATTTCATAATTGTTTTGTAGATTGGAAAAAAAGTTTTTGTCCAACATCGTCCCAAATTTTTGGCGATGTTGGACACAGCTTATAATAATGGAATCTTAATGTACTCCTCGCCCATGGTGCAATTTTTTTTTAGCATTCGAAGAGTAGTAAAAAGAAGGTGGAATAACACCGGGAAACTCGAGTTCACCTGAATTTTTTTGGGAAGGCGATCAAAAAGAGATGTTACCACGTTTTTCCGATCCGTCTGTACAGCCGACCCATCGATTAACATAGTCACGTCTAACATCTCGCCGCACCACACGTTTGTTGTATTGTAACTGTTTGTTAATTGTATTGTTGCATACGCGAAAAATTATAAAACGCTAAAAAAATATTGTAAAACGCTGTTTGAGCCTTTTCGGGCACAGCCCGATGGTCTGAATAGCTCGGAAGGATGTGAAACGATAAAGACCGCGTAGAGAAGTAGAGATATTGTCAGTGTCCAACATTGCCCCGCTCTCCCCTATAGAATTTGAAGTACATATGATTGGGCACAGGAATTAGCGACCTTACATCGTATAAGTGGTTTATGAAGCCAATATTGTGCTCTGGACTTGCAGGGGATGGAATTGATATTTTCACCTTTAACTATTCAATATAAAAATCAAGCTAACGCCTAATCACTCACAATCGTTTGAAAAAGTTAGATACGAATGGAGTACACCCTAGAAAATATCCGCGACGATTGGAAGCCGCGTAAGCTTATGAGAGCTTCGGATGCAGAAAACTCCACTTTTGGTGGAATCAATCATATATCAATGACAAAAATCTATCGGAAAAAAATAAGCTCGATTGTATAAACTGCGTTGGGAACGATTTTTGGAGGAATTAATCATGTGAGATATAGACACACACTCAACTCAACTCTCATAGTCTCGTTCTTTTCATGGCAGAGTAAAGTTATAGTAACACTCAATGGAATGACCATATAGTATCACAGTAAGTGGGTTATCCAGAACCAGAGTGACGTGAGTCTATTTTCCGAAGCTCATTTGACTTTTCCGGACTTTACCGATCATTCCCTTCAGTGACACAGTCGTGAGCCTTGGTGTTACATCGGATAGCAAACAAGTAAACTCAAGTGGGAACCGCACATTGATCAAGCAACTAAAAAAGTCATTAGAGCCTTGTATGGCTTGCTGTTCATAAGGGCCTGTACCACCGAGACACTCCGCCGAAGACTGGTCGAGACGTTAGTCCAGCCTCATCTAGATTACTGCGCGGTTGTGTACCTTGACGCGGCAAATGAACAACTGACGCGACTCCAGAGACTGTCTGATCCTCGTGTGAGATACATCTTTGGTGCAAGGAGGGATGAACACATCACTCCGCACACGGAGGGTCTGGGCTGATTACGCTCGGACGTAGATTATACTTTCCTCCAGTTATTCTCATGTAAAAAATTACGAAAATGGAGGAGCCCGATTCCCTGGTTGCAGTGTTCACTGAGCACCAGCGCAGACCTGTACCATTCGGAGCTATGAGAGAGAACTTGAGACCCCCAGAGTTCGGCTCACAGCGACTGGAAATTTATTTCAGTATCAAGGTATTAGGACTCTGGAACTCTCTCCCTCCCCTCTTGCGTCACTACCCATCATTAACGTCATTCAAATCTTCATTACGCCTCCATCTGCTCGAGCTTGATTCCCAAAACCCTCCCATAGCTTCAGCCGTATTACTTTAAGTGCTCCTAGTAGGCTTTATTTCCTCCTTTTTATTCCAAACTGAAAATCTCGCCAGTCCTAAATGAATGTGTGATGGAAAAGTGTGACTATGGATTGTCTTGGCCAAAAACGTAGTCTTTTTGTTTAGATATATTATCTGTATTATACGATTATGAAGTACGATTGACTTAAACATTTGAGAGCATTATGTTCTTATATGTAACCATACATTTTTATATTTTCGCCGATAGACAGAATAGAGGTTTTGTCTTATCTCATTTTATCTTATATAACAAGAATTAATGTTGAACTCCGAGGTTAGCCCCCGACGCACTGGTCTGAGTAGCCGAGTGCCCGAGACTTTGATCGGCCATATATATATACGAAAGTGAGTCAAGATTTTTCCATTTTTTTCATCTTTCATTAAAGACCTTCCATCAAAATTCTTCGATCCGACCTTGCATCCGAGGAACTTCGAAAGCACACTCGTCGAGTTGGAGAAATCCAATAATTCAACTTGTGTCATTCAGAATTAGCAGAATCTGCTGTTTCGCAAGCTCACCAGGGCCGATCATGATGTGGACGGCTCCGGACCAAAACGGCATAAACGCCATTTCGATTTTCTGAAAATAGAGTTGGTTTCTTATGGACCAGTGAAGTCAGTGACGAAATACATATTTGAAAAATTTTTCCGACATGTCATGAAAGGCCTATTCATCTACGTATTGGCGAAGGAATTTCTCCGAACGGCCATCTCTGAACTGAATTATCCATAACTAACCAATACAATTTTCTAAAAGTCTAAATGGAGTTCATCAGGATCCGCCCAGGACGATCGCCCAATATGGTTGCATCGGGACTGGGATTTTATATTAGACCAAAGACGAAAATCATCTCCACAACACACGCCTCTCCCGGGGTCTATCTCGCGCCGCGCCGCGAGAGAAAGGCTCAGCGTCGCAGGACGGCGGCGCGACGCTTCATCATCGGCGGGCTGCCGTGAAAAATTGATGCGCGCCCGGATCTGCTCCTGTTTGGCACGCAGCAACCCACATTCGGTCGCGAGCCTGCACAAGTGCTCGTCGCGCCAACTGAAGATATGCCGCGAAGTACCGTTCCGCAAACCGCGTACAGCCGGCGAGATTACGCTCGATCGTCGGCTCTTTTGCCCGCGGACCTGTTGCCCCTGCATCATACCTTCGATTCGCAATTTTTGTTTTTTTATCAAGCAGAGGCTCACGCGAAGCTTTTTACGCCTTTCCATTCGTAACTGTCGTAACTATCGATTTGACAAAGTGCGCATTCATTTTGAACTTTCCCGTGTAAACTGGGTGAAGCATCGAGGAAAGAAATTATGGAACGGTGCATCCCATTAAAGTGTCAGATACGCGAGGTTAAGCTCGTGTTAATAGAGTATGAATTTTGATTTCCATGCGAGCAAAAAATCTCGCTCTGACGAGGATAATCGCTGTGCTTCGGGCGAGAGATGTTGCCCGCGCGTTAGCGAGGACGAGGCGACGGGGAAATCTGCCGAGCGCCGTGTGAAAAGTACTCGACTGGTAAATTGATCGAGCGATAGTCGTACACGTGGAGATAGCCGCGCATTATCTCGGGATATAACGGGATGTAGCGGCGAGCGTTTAACTCCGGCCCCGAATTCGTATCGGCGCGAAGAGTTGCCTCGGCTCGGACACGCGCACGGCATGACGGCGCGCATCCTGCATATGAGCCCCCGATGGCGCGAGAGAAACGCAAATGAAGCTCGCAAAGAATCGGCGCGTCGTCGCTCGAGAGTGAAACTGGCTGCTCGGCACGAGAGACGGAGAAATTCCCGTGTTAATCGCCAACGCGTGCATCTTTAGACACCACCTCGCGGCTTCGCTAATAAACCACACGATGCTTCCTCGTCGTGCCGCTGGGCAGCTATTCCCGCATTTCAGCGAATTCCCCCTGTGATAGCGGCCGTGTTCGGCTCGACTTGCGCTGGCCGCAGCTTGCGACAATAGCCCGCCGGCGAGAAAGCATCCCTGACACATGACAAGCTGCAGGCGGGCCACGGCTCGCGCGGGCGGGACGACGACAGAGATTTCGCCGTCGCTTAGATCCGACGAGTGATGCGACGTTTTCACCACAAATATATGCATAGATGATGGCTGGGCTGGGCACTGCATGGCCAAGCGACGAAGCTTTCTTCTTGCGAACAACGCTCTCGCAGATAAGTGTCTCCAACTTGCCTCGTGTACCAAAATTGCCTATTCTTGCGAATCGCAAGAATGTACATCTTGTCACCTTACCACGCATTTTTTCGTGCCCTTAATAGGGACAAATTTAGGTGCAGAAATGCACGATTGCACTCTCCCGCAATTTATAGCGCGGAATGCTGGCTTCCGCCTTTGCAGTGAACGTATTGGACACACCTCGGGACACACTCTAAATTCCTTGGGATGAAATTTCATGCCCATGATCAACTGAAAATCTCGTTTCATCTCATTGGGATGAAAATTCATCCCAGTTGGGATCAAATTTCAATACTACCAATGGGATGAGCGCTTTTTCATCCCAAGGTAGAGAATGAAGCAAATGTCATCCCAAGAAAGGGATGAAAGTCGCTGACATTCAGTACTACCGTAGGATGAAACGCTCCGGGCGGCGGCGGCGGCGGCGAGTTTGCCTCATGCACTTGCTTACACTGCAAAAACAAACGATTCAATTCTGTCCCCCTTGAAACCTTCACTATAACCGTCAGAGCCAACTTCTTTATGAGTTGAGACATTTTTGCCTGTTTTCTAAAAACCCGAGAAACAACCCTTGATATCAAGGTATTTTATTTCAACTTGATGATTACTAACAGCCTTAAGTAATTATTAGATGCAATATTTAGATTTTATTTCCAAAATGACATTCACGGAGCAATTTGTTGTTACACCGTAAACAATACCAAGTTCCAAAGAATCTTCAAAATAATGAGTTGTTGCTTATAGGTTAAGTACACTAAGCACTGCAAGATGCGAGGCGAGATTTTCAATCCCGTTTTGGGATGAAACTTGATGGATTCAATACATCTTGAGATGAAATTTAGAGTGCAGACTCTGTACCTGTACACAGCAAAAACTATCATAATAGATACTTTTGAAGATTTTGATTTATTCATATTACAAGCTAGCCGAAGAAATTATCTATCTAATTGTGTAAAACGCAAAATTTAGAAAAAAATGTCTATGCTTCTTTGAATTTGTTTGATGAAAAATGCAGATGACGATGAAAATGCAGATGACGATGGCAGAAGTAAGCTGACGTGAGTGATCCACTGTCGATTCCCTCCATGGGAATCACTATACTGTGAGAAGAAAGAGTGACTATTTATGCAATAGTATGATGGAAGTTGTGATTCAGGGGAAGGAAAATCTCTATCTTACCAACATTCGTCATGAATTGATTTAAAATGAAACAAAACGATAATTCGAAAAAGTAGCTCCAATCCAAACTACGTATTAGCAGAATGCACCACTGTGTGAAATTTCGTATTAGCAGAATGCACCACTGTGTGAAATTTTGGAGTGATTCGCAGAAAGCTATTGAAATAATCTCCACTCTGATTTGATTAATATAATCGCATTAGAGTTGGGATTACTCCATTGAATCATCTCTTTACTAATTAAATTTTAAACCATATTAAAGCTCCTTCTGTTCATTCAATTAATAAACCAACTAATAAAATTAAAATAAGAGCTCTCCACGGATCACTCCAAAATTTTACATTGGTGTATTCTGCTGATACGCAGTTTGGATTGGAGCTACTTTTCGAAAATATTGTTTTGTTTTATTTTGAATCAATTTATGATGAATGTCCGTAAGGTAGAGCTTTTACATGACCTTGAACCACACTTTCCTTCAGACTCTAAATGCACGATGACCATCAGACTTATCAACGTTGACGCCGGCACATGATAGGAAAGCAATCCTTTTTGTTGCTGAAAAATAGAATTGCTGGTGATGAGATCCCGCCATAACGTCGTTGGAAGCGCACTACTCAAATGGTGCAACAATTATGGGAGCGTTGGTCTCGCCAATATTTGCAGACGCTGCAGAAACGAGTAGAGTAGACCGAGGTGCGGCCCAATCTCGAAGAGGTCGATCTAATCCTGATTCAAAACGAGACCACTCCACCATTTAGGTGGCCGCTGGTTCGAAGCCTCAAAGTTTTTCCCGGTTTTTCCTGGCAAGGATGGAAACGTTTGAGTGTTTCTATTACTCATTAGCTTCTCTTTATCTGGTGACAATGAATGAAATAGTAGCCGAAACCTGTCGCTGAAGTGCAGTGTACAGGTATAGTGCAAAAATATGGTGCATTACGAAGAACAATCATGCAAAGAAATTTGTTCAATCTTGAATTTTTCATACAAGACATTTTCTATTTTTCGAAATTGATCATATTTTTTCCATTTTTATTTATCAGAATTAAGTTATCATTTCTTTCGAGGTGGGAGGATGTTTCTATCGACACCGATCTGCTGTGCGCTATCACTATACGCACACGTACACATACGCGCTCACGCGTTTACACATACGCGCTCACGCGTTCGACGCATTATAATATGATATTATATTATTATAGTTGCGCGAGTAATATACCTGCCGTCGCCAGACGCTTCGTCGACGGCTTTGCTCCGGCCGCTGCAGTCAGTCTCCCCATGGATCGCGCACGACGCAGACATGGCACACACCACCATCTCGAGCTTATTATAACATAGCTCAATAAAGCATTGTTGATTCGTCATGAATCAATCGACTAGTTCCGCATCGCACCACCACTCGCTCCATGGAGAAACACCGATTCAGTTGATGATTCCTCAATGTTCATCATTTTTTTTTACTGCGTGACTTTGAGCGACAACTGTGAACTTTCTGATAAATTATGACGATGACAAATCATCTCATTCATCATTCCGTTTCCTACCCCCATGCTATCATATCGGCATATTCTCAACATCGCATTTCAACTCCAATATTTATAAATTAATTCATAATCAACTAATACACGAAACGTAGATAAGTCTCAGCGTGAGTGACGACTCGCTCCTCCCTTCAAGTACCGTGCACATCCGAGGATTTCTTACTCTATACGCAGTGCAAGATTTCACGGCTTGGACACAAGTCGC
Source organism: Eretmocerus eremicus (assembly GCA_030522705.1). NCBI lineage: Eukaryota > Metazoa > Arthropoda > Insecta > Hymenoptera > Aphelinidae > Eretmocerus > Eretmocerus eremicus. The sequence continues at coordinate 4,509 of JAPYYZ010012884.1, read as the reverse complement.
AATATGCGCGACGCACAAGTGCCTTTACGTCGCTCTCACTGTATGATCGCGGATTCGCGGTATAACGCAAGTGATATAAGAATTGTTGGGATGGGAGAAAACAATTTTCCATTGCAGAATTGGATAGGCCATGGGTAGTTTACCTGAAGCACGAAATTTCCCCGTTTCTACTTGCTTCACCTTTAGGGAGCCAGAGTCCACTGTGATTTTCTCTGTTTGAGCCAAATGTCACTCATGGTAGTTGTTACTCTGTACGGCAGAGAGGGTGGACCACCAGACGTGGCTGCATTCACGGGCAGGTGGATGCGTGGGCTGGCGTGGCGCCGGCTCGCGCATCCGAGATCGCAGCTGAATCGGCACCGGCCGCGCGGCGCGTAAGTACGGAGAGAAAGAGAGCGGAGAGAGTCTGCACGAGTGCTGCCTGCGGATGGATGGCGAGAGAGCCGCGAGTGGTCCGGCGGTGCGCCGAGGCAAGGTGAGCCGAGCGAGAGCGGTACCGCGCGCAGGGCTCGCTCAGTGCACCGGCCGCAGCCCGGCGAGTCGCGCGCGCCCACCGATGCACCTGTTATCCGCGATTCGCGCACCTCTCCCATCGCCCGAGCCGCTTCTCCCTGTGCAGTGATCGTTCATTCATCGGCTCGCTCTTCCCGAAGTACGGTACCACGAGTGCTTGTGCGATCGCCGGCGATCGGTTCTCGCTAGCCCAGTTTTTGAGTCAGCTGTGGCGATAGAGCAGCCCGCCGATCGACGCTCTTCCGGCCGACGTCCGACGCAGATCTCTACGCGGTGCTATCGACCAGTGCTTCCAGTGGCGGTACGTATCGGGCCGTGCTTGCAATTGGCGTCGACGCGCGAGTGTCCATTGGAATTTGCATCGGCGTCGCGCCGACGGCAAACTACTCGAGGCGATTATAACACTTGCCCGCGCTGGTGCCCTCGAGTGCACCTTCGCGTCGCGGCGAGTCGCGCGGCGCGACATTGACACACATTCGAGCGAGCGCGCGCGCTCCCACGTGCTCGCGGCGAGAGCTTGCGGCCGCGGCGCTCACCCTCCGCTCAACCCCTCGCGCCTCCAGCGACCGTGCGTGTGCATTGCATCGGCTATACCCACGATCCGAGTGCGCGCGACACCAGCAAAATTTGCAGCCGTCAATACTGCGCTGGTACCGCTTCGCCAATCACCCGGCAATTCACTCGAATCGACAATAATGGGCGACCGCACGAATCTCGATTCTGGCCTGAACCAAGTTCTTGGAGTTGCTTTGGAAATGGACCGCTGGCCTCGCAAGATCGTCGCAAGCGCTCGTGAGCATATCGGGGGGCGCGTATCGCGGCCGTCGCTGCGGCATCAATATCGCCGCTACGAGCGATGCGATTCGGCCGAGAGCTGGAGGATGCACGAAGAGCGCGCGTCGTGTCCGCGTGGCTGCCTAACTGTACCTCCAGAACATTATCCCCGTGTGCGCCCATACATCTGCCCGGCCACCGCTGGACAAAATAGACGAGGCGTGTGTAACGGTGCCCCGCGACTCGCCTCTCTCTCTCTCTCTCTCTCTCTCTCTCTCTCACACGCGCTCTTGTCTCCACGTTCTAACAGCTCCGAAGGGAGTCCAGGCGCCCGAGCGACGCGAGAGAGATCGGCGCGAAAATTGGAATGAGAGGCTCGCTATTATCGGCTCGCGGACCGCATGGCATCCGATTGGTCCGTCATTGGAAAAAGAGAGCATAAGTTATGCGGAATCACGATCCGAGGCTGCTCTCGCTCTCTCGCACGTGCACGAGTTGCCGAGGTGCGGATTATTGTACTGTGTTGTACGCGCCAAGCGAGAGGCGGCCTCGAAACGCCCGCGAGCGCGACGACGGTATACGAAAAGAGATCGGCACGGCCGCGCGCCTAGACCCCCGCGGGAGACCATTGACAGGCATGCGACTCTGCTCATACGAAGACCGAGAATCGAGACACCATACTGCGGTGATGTCTGCGGTGGACGCAAGGTGCCTTCGGTGCGTGATTCGACAGAAAACAGGGTTGGCGAGCATAACTGGGCCATAATACATATCACGACAAGCTCAAAGACCACAATTACACAGAATCACAGCACTCAATCGAATAACCATCAGTCACTCGATTTAGAACGCCGTAGCTATGCTACTATTGTGTAGGAGTCATGTATTTTGGAGGATTAAAGTCTTCCACTACCTCATAGGGAACCCTATTTTGCCAAATATCTATAGTGAACAAAGAATTATCAGCGTTTTTCTGTCAAAACAAACTCAGAATAGAGGAAGCTTTTCTGACGAGACCACAAGATGAATCCGCAACTAACAACTCATCTGAAATATCAGACGAAACTGACAGATCCATACCCACCTTGTGTAATTCTAAAAACTCGATGCATTTGATAATATTGTCCCTGTATATTTTAATCAACAACATAAAGGTTCTCAAAGGATAACGATCTGGTAAACGGAATTTTACTCGATTGGCTTCATAATAGTCGAGTTTGTTTCAAACGTGACGGTTGTGAGCAATGACAAAAATAGAAGTAAAACAATGCTCGCCAAGTCGCCATAAAAATCAGTTGAAAGTTTTGATCGTCCTATTGTAAGTTTTAATTTGCATACATACATCTTTCCGATGTTTCAGACAGAAACGAATTGATATTTCCGCCGATTAGTGAGTAATTGGTCAAGGTCTGGCAACGGGTACTGATAGTTTTACCTGCATGTTAGCAGTTGTTTGAGCTATTGGGAGTAAACCTCAGTTTTAGCGGCGGTCATATAGGCCCAATTGATCAACACGTAGTTCGTTTGAGATGCGGCCATGTTGGCTCTCCGCTTCCACCTAGTTTAACATGGAGGTTCGGTCCCAATAGTCATGCTTCGACTTTGTATTCCCATTGAATACAACTTGTAGCTTTATTTCCGAACGACTTGAGTTTCCGCGCAGCGTACTGAGGTGGAAATAGTAGATCACATCACTGAGGGCGGAAGGCGAGTTCGGGCCTTAAGACGTGTTGTCGACCGAGCGCAGCGAGGGAGACATGTCCTGAGGGCCCGGACGAGCTCTTGCGCCGGAAGTGATGTGATATTTTTCATTACGAGAGCCGCAAAAAGGGGGAGAAATGTGCGGTTTTGAGATTAGAGTGGTGAAAAAAAAATTTCAAATGATCCGTAGCATAAGCCGAAAATGTCGAATAGATCTCATTGGATGCCTGTGAAGAGAGGCTGGAACGATATTCACAAGCATGCTTGGCTATAGGGTTGCAGAGTTGAGCAGCCTAGAGACCTGCAGAGACTTCTTCTTGCTACCAAAATTCTTGAAACAAATCAATTACCTCGGTAAGTTTCGATAAATGGCGTATATAATTGGCTGTGAGTGTAATGACCTTAAAAGACTGGTGAGCTGACGTATTACCCGAAATCAGTTAGCCAAAGTGTAACCGTATACCTGTCTGTTCGTTCAGATTGCTTTTGATTGCGACATTTTAAACTTTGATAACTTTAGTTACATAAGCCGCATCTGTACTCAGAAACAATATTTTGAAATAGAGAGCTGACCGATGTAGAGGAAAAACGGAGAGATGGCATGCAGAATGATAAAACAAATAGATCATTTGTTCCACACAAATGGTAGCTGAGCTCACTGTTCCACTACACATTTTCTGAATCAAAGAATTAATTAAATTGTAAATTCTCTAGCTGGAATGAATGCTCATACTCACCAGCTCCAATTCGACGCCCCTTGTCAAGAACACACCAGCTCACGCGCCAATTCCAGAAGATTGCATTTAGATTTGAGATGATTCTATCTCGCCGCCTCGGATCTAGAAACTCCTATCTCGTCAGCGCGTTTAGAAGAAATCATATCTTGCTCAAGGCTTAAGAGCTCATATCCCTTTCCGAAGCGAAGATTCAGGAAAGTTCTATCCCAACATCGGCATGTAGTTATCAGAATCCGCAAAGTCAAGCCGGCGAGATAGGATTATCTTGAACTGCGCATCGAAATCGGGATCTTCTTGGAATTTCTCTAAGATAGGATCATTGAGAATCAGCTTTCAAAATAGAATCATCTGGAATTGGAGCGTGGGTTAGTCTCTTTTCGATAGGAGGCGTCGTTAATAGTTAACCCCTCGTCTTTTGCGTGAGTTATACCTTCTTCCTTTTCAAAACAAAATTCGTCGAGTTATCTATCCGTCAGATGTGTAGCTCTTGCTGCTGTAGAAGAGTACAGCTACCTATTAGTTTGGTATAGCCAACCCGCTCGATCTGTTCTTCTATGCTTCCGCGAATTGTAAAATAGAACGTGGTTCCAGACTGGTTTCAAGCAACATCACAGTACCCAGACAGCTCTTTCGAAGTTGACTGATGACATCAGAGTAGAAATTGACAAGAATAAGATCACCCTGGTACTACTGTTCGACTTCAGCAAGGCGTTTGACACAATTACACCATCCAAGCTGCTAAGTAAGCTCCAAGACCTTGGATTCTCGAGATCGGCTCTCCTGT
>JAPYYZ010012870.1:0-11955 GCA_030522705.1 Eretmocerus eremicus | reverse complement strand
CCTACCGAGGGCTCGCGTATATACTCGTCGCAGCGATTTTTACGGAGCCGCTGGAGCTGATTGTGCACCGCCGAGGTAATTAGGCCATGGAGGAGCCGCAAACCGTAGCTATAATACTAGAGCCTCCCTCTCCTACTGTCTTTCGGGGGGCGGGAGTGAGGTGGGCTTGCAATTTATTGCAATCGTCGCGATCGCGTTTTGCTCGCTGCTCCGTTTGCCGGTGGTGGTGTATAGAGAGCGCCCCGGCGATGCATCACCGATAATTCTATAAAGGGCGAGAGTTTCTGGGAGTTTGCGTATAATTTGCTCGCCTCCTGGTGGAGCGCGGAATCGATATTGTCTTTGCCACGTATAATGCGAGCCGCGATTTGCTGGCAGACGTCCAGGATCCAGTTTCGCCGACCCGAGTTTGCACACACCGGTCTCGCTGTGCTCGGCGCGAGAGTTGCGCTGGGTTTACGAAGCGAGTCGAGCGACGATATACTTGGAGAGTGTCGATCGGACCCGAGCAGTGATTGAATATTGATCCGATAATGCTGGTGGTCGATGGGAAATGAGGGCTCTGCTGCGCAGAGCGGGAGATCGCAGAATCGTTATTTTGGGCCATGTGGTTCGGTGTCCGCTGGAGGTATTTGCAGTCAAGTCAGAAACGTTCTGAATTGATTGAGAGAAATTTGGTCGTTAATATTGGCAATGAGGATGAAATGTGCTTGACTGTGGTGGCAATAAGGATAATCAGGGATCGGAATACTAGTGAATTTTAATTTTCGAATCTACTCGATTGAGTTAGAGTATTTCTACAGAGCTAGTAAGAAAGATCACAAGCTTCTCACGGTCACATTATTTGATCCTAAGGATTTCGAGAGGCCGTCAAGTTCTCCGATTTCGAAATGTTATTTTTAATTCAGCGTGCTAAAAAGTGGACTCTCCCGCCACCTAGATACGCAAATATCTTTCGGTACTCGTACAAAATGTACTTCACTCTCAGGGGTAACTGTTGATCAACTGGAACTTAAGTGAGTGAAATACTTATATGACGTCTTGCCAATGAGCAGAGAAAAGGAAGCTTCCGTCGGTCATCCTTGCGATTGAGAGATTGCGTCTCGTAACATATTGATAGCAACTACGTGCATGCTGTTATAATTTACTTAATAGGTTCAAACTCATTGACTTGGTTATGAGTAGGTGTAGAGGGAAGACCTGGCTTCGTCCTTTGATTGTTATCCTTTGAGAGAGGGTACCACTACGGATGAGGATACATTCCTACAATACAACGAGCTTTGTGAGGATCGACAGCAACAAGTTACAGTTCTTCGTGAATTAATCTCTGTGCTGAGTGACTGATTCACTTTGGATAAAACTTGGCGCACACGCGAATTTGTTGAATCCTCGAGAAAACCCGATTGCATCGAGGACTCTCTGGTGGAAATTTGCTTAAATTTTCAAACCACCCTCAGCTCGGAGAAGCAACAACACCAACACCGGGGCTAATTTTCTAAGCGGCTCTCACGCGACGGCGTTCAAGTTTCGCCGAGTACGCCCACGGCTCAACGTAAATAACGGCTTGCGGAGTGAACAAATATAGACAGTCTCGGTTCTGCGAAACGTATCTGCTGCTGCGAAAGAGAAGCAACCACAGCAAGCGTCTGTCTCCGCTCGGTTGCGCATCGCGCGAGCACATCAAGCCCTCTCGTCGTGGCATTTTTCATCCAAAGTGAGCTTGCACGCTTGTTTTGGGCCTGCCACACGATCTGCAAGCTTTCTCTTCTCTCTCTCTCTCCCTCTCTCTCTCTCTCTCTCTCTCTCTCTCTCTCTCTCTCTCTCTCTCTCTCTCTCTCTCTCTCTCTCTCTCTCTCTCTCTCTGCATCCACGTACATCCGCGAAAAAAGCTCCGGCGACAGCTGCCGGCGGCTTTGTATTGCCAGCCACATCTCGCTGCAAGCTCGCGGGCGATTTCTGGCAGAGGCGCGCGTTCTCGGCTGTCGCGGCGAGAATTTATGTTGCTCAGCAAGCTCATATATGAGAAGCGAGAAGCGTAGGTGACGCGCGTCCCCCAGCGCGATTACGCGATAAATTTCGCTCCAGCCGAGCCTGCAAGCTCTCTTTCTGGCATCTGCAAGCTCCGGAAGAGTTTCGCAGCCGGTTGATTTTGCCGGAGCCTCTCGGTAATCGGACTGATTGATTCTCGCGCGTGGGAGAGCTTGCGGTAATCCCGGGCGCATATTACGCAGCAATCGCGATGATCGGAATCAGCCGGAGAGAGAGAGAGAGAGAGAGAGAGAGAGAGAGAGAGAGAGAGATAGAGAGGCCGGATATTGGCGAGGGCTTTCGCGCAGAGAGGGGCACTCAAGCGGCGAATTCGAACGGAGCGGCATACACTCTCCGGAGAGCGGATTATCCCCCTCGTCGTCGTCGAGTGAGCTTTCGAGAGCTTGCAGCTGCTGACGCGCAGAGCGCAGCCGGTGATGAGCTCGGCCAGGTGTGCGCAAATCGCATCTCTCGAGTGAGAGAGAGAGAGAGAGATGCCGAGATTTTCATTGCTCGTCGAGACGCCGGGCTGAGCTGCGGCTGGAATTTGCCAAACCAGCTGACGACGAGTTGAGATTTATCGGTATAACGAGGGTGCCTGCATCCGACCACTTGTGTGATTACTAGTTGAGATTTGTGACTCGTTTTATGATGATGGCGGTGGAAACAGCTAAGGGCAGTGAGAGCTTTTTCGGTTCATTAACTGTACAGATGGTGAAACGAAATTGATGGAATCGAGTTCCATTTATGAAATGATGGATGGAAATGTCCATCGGTAGGAAAATCATCACAGTCTTGTGGAAATGTCAGCATTGACAATTCGAGGAATCAAACTCCAACTGCGATAGCGAGATACTGTCAGCTGAGCAGTTCTCATGATGTTGTGGGGATCTGAAAGCTCATATTTGGGAAATTTCCGTGAATATGAAAATCTCGCAAATTGGAATATTGTAACGAATATCGTATTTTGGCTCTTTGAAAAGCCGAGTTAGTATTTTGGATGCCACTCGGGTTGGTTATCATCTTTCAGGATAATTTCTATAACATTACGTTGATAAATAGCTCATGTGTATGGTCCCGAAAAAACCATTCCGAAAGATGGTTACCACCTCCAGAGTCGTTCAAAGTACTTACTCGACTTATCGAAAATCCGAAATTTAATTATACCGTTCTGGTCCGGAGCCGTCCATCTTTTGATATATTGTGTGGAAAAGAAAGTCGATTACCCGTGCGTAAAGTCAATTTTCCCGCGCAGTATATCGAAGTCGCTCTTTTCGGCTCGCAAAAAGTATGCTCGCAGGTGTCAGCCTGATCGACGCCACTCTTGCCGTCAAAACCCCTCACATTTGTTCTTCTCTCTCTCTCTTTCTCTCCCTCTCTCTATTCCTGCCTCACGATAGACTCGATCCTCAATATATCTCCGCTCGCAGAAGCGGAAAGTTGCTCTCGAGCCTCTCAGGGAAAAATTTTTTCCGCCACCAGCCTTCCACCACGTCGAGCCGATACAGGCTATCTCACCCGCGTCCGAAGCCCTATGCCTAGTCCGTCCGTCGTCGGCTGAAAAATGAATAATTTCTCGATACTTTTTGCTCTTTTACCTCCTGCTCCTCCCTCCAACCAAGAGGCCGGAGAAGCGAGGCGCGTACTCGAGTTGAAAGGCCCCTCATCGAATCAGGCTCGACGATGCGATTCTGCCTCTCGCTCACTGCATACCGCCTGGCAAAGTCTATGGGGGGAAGGGGTCCAAGTGAAAAAAGTCGACGTCGACGCTAGACAGCCGACTCTCGCTCTTTGACGGCAAGGCTCCAAAGCGATATATACATGTACGGATGCTAAAATCAAAGATGCGGAAAACGGCGAGAGGAGAGTCAACGTCAACGAGTTGCCCGTTTAAAACGACCGCGCGCTTTTCCAATTGACGTTGCCGCAGCTGGCGCAGTTTTGCTAACTATACTATACCCCAGAGGTGCTCGAACGAGCTCTTGGTTATAACGAGGTATGCGAGTGCACACCGCAGACGTAGTAATACTACGGAGCAGTATAGTGTTACGAGGCACAATTAGAGAAACGCGCGAGACTTGTTGAAAGCGATTGTATACCCTCTCGAAATGGACGGCCTGATGGATCGAGAGCTTGCAAACGTTAACGAGGGCTATTTGACTGCAAGCTCGGTAAAAAGCCAGGCTCGTGTAAGAAGCCCCAAGGCGCTCTACCAAGCTCTTATCTGGCTGTGTGAGTAGGCTGCTACTGCTTTCTTGCGAGTTTCGATCATTCGGCGCGTGTAAAGCTATGTGGCGCGCGTGAGCGTATCAATATTTACGCCCATGTAAAGGGCGAATATCGAGACTCGGGGGGATGGGGCACGAGCTTGCGAGCGAGATGCGCGATACTAGAGCTTTGACGTTATGAGATGGGAGGAAACGCGAGCTTCGTCTTTGAAGAAGATGATATGGAGCGTTGCGGAATTATTCCCGCGCGGCAGGTGAATTGCGAATATTGGATATGGAGGGCAAAGTGCGCACTAGATCTCTAAGGATTTTATGCGGAAGAGCGAGGAGTTACGGGGAAGGAATGGGAGCAATGGGACGTGTTTTTCATGAAGATGATTTTTTGTGTTGAACTTTGGATTGTGTGAAGCAATGACAGATGAAAAATGTTCGTGGGTGAAATATTGGCCTAGCGCAACGAGTAGGTTTATTTCGTTGATTTATGGAGTTCGGATGAAGGTATCGGCGCGGTGGGCTGCAGTTTCATTATCTTTGCGCACGTTCAAAGTATGGGGAGTGGTTTGCAGTCGGATGGCCTTACAAAAATCGAAGAGAATATTCTTTTTTCTGAAAACTGAATGTTGTCTCGATTCTCTCACTCATGGAAAAGCCAACCAAAATTTCTAAACCAACCTCTGTTTCGATCGCACAGTGAGCCATCTGATAAACCTCATAGTGTTTAGTCACAAATGAGCACATCGCAAAATCAATTGAATTCTCCATCCCAGGTAATGAACAGAGGAATCCCCTCTCATTCGCTTTCTGCCACTTCTAGACCACAAAGAAGAGCTCACTAAAAAAGCTTCGGATGAGGCATAACCTTTTCTCATAATACCCAAATTATTTTCGAGAGCCTTTTCCAAAGATAATCTTCGCAAGTAACAACGCGGAACAATAAAGCTTTCCTCTATCATAGAACAGAATATCCTTCGTCAACGAACCATTCTCAAGAATCACGGTCCAATCCTCCCTCATTTGCCTGCGCTTCCTCGTCGTCTCGCATCCTCTCATATCTTCCGAATTGTTGGCTATTCGAGCTCTCGAGCAATCGAGCGTGTTTCGTTGTTCCGCACTCTCGCAAACGTAACAACGTTATTACGCTCGGCAAAGTTTTGCGTCTCGTCGCCTCTCGGGACACCGCGCGCCACTTCCTCCTCTCCCCCTTCTTCTTCCAAATTCAAGATTTCAGCAAACGCGTCTTTCTCTCTCTCTCTACCACGTCTACTCTCCTATTCTACGAGTTCCACGATGGAGCCCACGAAATATTCCTGTGAATAATTTCCGGAACATTCTCGACTCACTCGAGACTGAAAGAGAGTCTAAGAGTGTTTGGAACACGGTCTGGAGGGCATTCGAATTTCCCGCGCGGTGGCAAAATTCAAGGAGCGTAGTAAAAGGGGTCGCCTACCACGTGTGGTTTTACGCTTTGGCACGCCGCGTTGAATATATATATATGGATACGTCGGGGGCGCACATTTCATAAATTTTTCCAGCGCCCCGGATCCGCGGTTATAACCGCATCGGGAAGATAAGTGGCGAGCGGCGGAAAGTACCGGAATAAATAGGAAATCGAGGCCGCGAAGCGAGAGAGCTTTTCCCGATCGAATCTCTTCATCTCTCTTTTGTCTATCTCTCTCTGTTCGGGGTTGCCTGCAGCGTATAATAGGCTACGAGCAAGGGCTCTCAATCGCGCCCCGACAATCCACTTAATTATGTCGCGAGTTTTTTTCTCATTATTCTCCGACTGCGAGCAACGGATATCTTCCCGAGTTTTCCACTCCCTATCTCTTCTGTGGGGATGCTACCGGTGACGCGCCGATAAATGGACTTTCGAATATTCATCACGGCTGGGAACAACTTCAAAGAATCCCGCGAGATGTGTTGGAAAGGATGGATGGGAGGAATTAGTGGAGTTTACGCATGAGCGATCGAGATCGAGGAAGATCGATTGTTCTCCGTCTGGGGCATCACAATGGGTGCATTCGGAGGAAACGAAGAGTCTCTTCTCGTACCTCCGATCAAGAACTTTGTAAGGTCTCTTGATCGGAGAAAAGCTCGTCGCGGAGGAGTTACCGGAGAGATAGTTTCGCAAGAGATTGATTGAAAGTCTCTGGTCTACGTGGAACTGGGCGATATGGAGACGTTTGTGAGAAGGTGTTGGAGATGGGGAGTGGGATTTCTTGATTATGTGGGTGATGTCGGTGCGATCGATAATTTAGGTGCATAAGTGTATTATTACATGATAAATTCAAGACGCTCGGGGTGGGAAATAGGCTAGGGGAGGAAAAAAGCTGACGAGGGTCTCTTTGGCGGCCCTTAACATGTAAGAAGCTCCCCCGCTAGACAAACCACTCTCGAGCTCTTGGGACTGAATTCGGAATTAGGGCGTTACGTGACTTCGAATATCTTGCCCGGCGGTACTTCGCGCAGGCAACGCGGAATCCCGCACTTGGGACGAAATTTTAGATTCCAAGTGCATTGGGCGCACTCCGTTCCCTTTTCAATCTCGTATGATTTCAATTTGGTATAACTCATTTGAGACGTGAATTTCGATCTGTAATGGTAGAAATAGTTCAGAATGGTGGTTGGTCTCGGAGGAAGGACTCCATCCCGGTCTGTGGAAGAATATCTGACATTTGACTCGAAGTTCATCATCTATTCGGAGGGCTTGAGAGGATCACAGAAAGAGTAGTTCAGGTAATGGAGGAGTGTAAATGGATCGAAAATGTGGAGATGGCAGAATTTTTTTGGAGACACCAATCAAGTATACCTAGAAAACTGAGAGACATAGTCCTTGCAATATTAAATGTTACAGTTCTGCGACTTCTGCAGGCGATTCCATAATGGTTCGACTCTCGGGTTTCCCTGAAAAATTCTAGGAGAGAATCTATTAGATGAACACTAGACCTATGAGATTCAAATTCTCTATGATGGGTTTCTTTTCTTACACGCTTGATTCCACGCCTCAGTGTGCCATCACTATTCCATTCAAATAATAAGTGGGAGAAGAAGAACCAAGTGGACTACTCTCCACGATTATTCCGTACAACGGTCCGGTTCACTGAGAGCTTGCAGTTCTAAAACATTTCTTGGCTCAGCCTCGATACGCTCCACCGCCCGATAGACGCGTGAGAATTGTAACTCAAAAAACATCTCGTCACTCGATCAATCAGCGCCGAATAAATCCCTACCCACAAATGTATACCGTAGCCGAGTAATTTGGCACCGATCCCATCTTTCCCGCTAGCCCCAAAAAAAACCATCCCGCCCGTATAATCAGCAAACAGAGCGTCTAAAGATACGAATAATCGCGAAAGGAGAAACTGTGGAATCGCGTGCTTGCCACCATATTTTCCAGCTTTCTCTCCGCCTCACCAACCCGCAGATGGGCAGTTTAGATAGACTCACGCAAGCGGCTCCGACTCCAAGAGTAATAACGTCCCTCTCGACAAATAGGTGCGACGCCAACTTAAACCCCTCTCCCTCGTCACTCGGTATATATACTTGGCGGACGCGGAGCTTGCAATGCGCGTGAGCTTTCCTCGGCTACGCGGTATGGATCCTCACAGAGTTCGAGATCCTCAATGAGCTTCGCGCCAATAGTATATATAGCGTAGCACGTGGTTCGAGTCGAGCGAATCCGGGAGTAAATAGATGTGCGATTCAGATCACGCGGTTCGAGACTGGGATACTCGATGCATCTCGCGCGAGCTTTTCTATATAGGTGTAGCACGGAGTGAGAGGGGGGGGGAAGGGGAGGGAAAGAGGGAGGGGGAGAGAGAGAGAGAGAGAGAGAGAGAGAGAGAGAGAGAGAGAGAGAGAGAGAGAGAAAGAGAGACGGCTTCACAGAGACGGGCTCGATTATTGCCTGGCTATTGACGCTTATGCTGGACACGCGTGTTCGAGTTTATTGTAGCTGCTGGGATTGCCTTGTTCAAGGTGGAGAGGAAAATTTATGAAAGTGGTCGTGTCTTTGAACCGATATGTTTGAAAGAGGATAGACGATTGTAGCAAGAATTTCATTCTGATTAGTTGAGCCCCGGTAGATCTTGCAAAATCTGTTTGGCTGTGCCAAGTGAGGAAATTTGAGCACTAGGCATAAATATTTCGCCTATACATGAGGAATTACTAACTGTAAGTGTGATCGAAGATGAGATAGAAATCTGAGTGTATCGCGTTCTCAACTATGGCGAGGGATCTTCTTCTCATTCGAGTTCAAAAGCTACAGAAATTCAACGAGGAGTATTCCCACAATCAACCAATGAATATCAATTCCATCAAAAGAATGTGACTCACGTGAATAGTTCGCCAAAAATGTGGAGCGAGTTGTCCTGGTGCTCGTCGGTTGTAACACGAACTTTTATCCAAGGTTACATTCATATTCGTCGCATGTAAGATCCTCAGCGCAAAGTGTCTGTGAGCGATCGGCCACCGTGCAGAGTATCCAATTTGAATCATCCTTTTTGCGACGGTCAGCAGGCAGACGAAGTTATATTCGGATAATGTTGAATGGCCGATGGTCTGAGAGGAGCCTCCGTCTCATATCCCCACAATTTCTATTTTCTTATTGAAAGCCTCCATTCAACCTCATCAGAGATTATAAAGTTTTAACAATTTTCCCACAATTTCCCCATGGTGATCTAGAATCATTGAACTCAAAAATGAATTTAAATTCACCCGATACAGCGCTCCATGATTCTTTCCCACGCAATTCTCACTGACAAAAACCATGACACTCGAGCACCGTGCAAAAATTCTCTCACCAACATCCATTCAATGGTAAAGCTCACGCTCAATCAGCATACTTCGTGAGGCAAATCCGCTATACCTAGACATCTTTTCTACATCCCGAAGAGCTTCCTCGCCAACATCTACCCCCCAAACACACACTTTACCACGTATAGTCAGGTGCGCAGAGGATTGGAAAAGTTTGGGGGCCGGGGCACAGAGAAAGCGCGGCTCACGAGGCTCGCGTTTCGCCAGTAAATTTCGGCTCCCTCTATAACTCTCCGTCCCGGAGAGTCTCGTGTCAGTCCTGCGGAGCTGATGGCGCATCGATCGAGCGTAACTCGTTATTCGTAAAAGTTTGGAGCCCCCCATCAATATTAGAGAACCAGACTCGAGTCTACTCAATACACGAATGAAAAATCAAGCTCAGAGGTTAGCAATTCTCGGTACACACTTTAGAACTACTGGGAGTCTCGTAAGCTTGCACCTTGCGAGTTTTCCCTCGATGTGGAGTAGAGCTTGCGATGTCTTTTTGTGTAGCCATTGTTGCGACCCTCGGCGTCGCTTATATAATGGAGACGCGATCGGGCACTCGGTCGAGCGCAAAGTTTGCGAGTCTCGCACAGATATCGCGGCGAGGCTCTCTATTTGAGTTTGCGACGTCGCGCATATCCGCGGGCGGATAATCTATTTGTCCCCGACGCGCGCAAGCTCTCTCTTGTATAGCTGTATCCAAAGTTCACAAGCCATCCGAAGCCATTATGTTTCAATCAGTGTTATCCTCTGTGCAGACTAGGATGCATGGCAGCTTGTTTTCAAGTCATTTACCACCCGAGCTGGAGGATATGGAAGAAGCAAGACCGGAGTCACGAGGATTCTATACTGGGTGAGCTTACTCGATTTAGCGTTAGTTGTAAGAGATGCGAATTGTAGTTTTGAGAACGAAGCTTGTTGTCTACAAATGTGATCTGTTTTGTTTCAGAACTCAACCCATTTGAGTGGAAACACTCGAGAGACGGTAAGTCGTGTTAGAATTAGGAACACTGATGAAGAGAGACCAAGGCTCGGGGGCTTGAATTTTTGGCTGAAATTCTTGGATTAGGATCACAGGACAGGTGGTGTTCTGATCTTTGCACGGAAACAATGTACTTGAAGACAATCAGTTACGAATACCTAGCAAAATGTTGGGTGAGTGTGGCCAATTCCGCCACCCTCGTAAATTCTGAAATGAGTGCGACTCAACCCATTGGCACATTGTCTTCGTATCTGTTGGGTAGAGTTGCAAAGAACGGCGTAGTTTGATCTGATTTCGAATAATTTCTCCGGCTCCTAGATCTATAGATAAATTTTAAAGTTTTGATCTGATTTTTTTGCGACATTCCAAACTCAATGATGTCACCGAAAAATTTCCAACTCTATAAAATGAATTGACGATGAATGAACATGAGGGACTCCCTTTTCGGTGAGGAGTCATCCAGAAAAACGTCATCGGGGGTCAATTTCCTCATCTCGTCCTCCAATCCAATACATGTGCGCAGCCTGCAAGATAATACATTTCGGGATTCTCCACTGAAGATCATCTCGGATCATCCATAGAAGAGCGCCTCGGGTCATTCTGAATCATTGATTTTTGTTCCACAAGACTTCAACCCTCTACTGCCCCGGGGGTCCTGCAGGACCCATGATCCAAAAGTCTTGTTGTGAGCACTAGAATCGATATCTCAATAATATAGGGGCTCTATTACTTTGTTTTAGAGCCAAACAAATTATCTTTCACACCTCGAGTAATTCACGAAGCTATTCTGATTTTCTAAAGTACATTTACTGCAATAATTTTTCGACGTTTAGAAAACGCGTAAATCATCTCACGTTTCATGCTTATATAGAGCAGTGGTTAGAACTATTCATGCTGAAAACAATGGAAACATCAAATATAGACTTCTCTCAAAGATATCTTTCTTCTAGAATTGATCAAGATTCATTTTTGTTTAGGGACTGATGCATTGAACTTATAGGTCCTGCAGGACCCACCGGGACTCCACGGTAATGAAAATGCGATTGTATGGTCAATTAGCTATGAACACAGCTTGTCTTTTCATACAATAGATAGTACTGTGACTTTCTGTTAATATTGACTGCTGTTCAAAGAATAAGGTAGAAAACGAAGTATAACTAAAACAAAGCTTTGCTCGAGGAGAGGAGGGAGGAAGGGCGCCTACTCTCGAGCATTGGCGCGAGCGACAGACTTGAGATTCGATGCAAATGATCATTTCGTTATCTGCGGAGATAGAAAACAAAGATGTGAACATTGTACAAAAAGTATAGTTCATTCGTTCTGTGAGAAATGCAATTTATTCCTTTGTTGCACCAAAGCAAAAAATTGCTTTTATGATTTCCATCATGACACCCACATTTCAAATTAGAATGTGATTTTGATACCTTGGCGTTATGATTTGATGTTTAAGGCTAAGATATATTTTTATTGAGAGATAAAATGTATTGATAATTGAAATATTGAAACGAGTTAATCAATCATTTCATCCCTCTACATATCGAGTACCCTCCAATCCCGTCGAGTTCTCCAGAACCCACGACAAAAAATGATGTTCCCCGCCGTCCCAAGGCATTCTACGCACGTTCCGCCAAATCGGAAGCTGAAAGAAGATGTTTCCAACTGATTTTAAAAGATCTCACCCCTTTTTTGATACCCTGGGTCCTAGAACGTTGAAGACTCATTAAAATCTCTGAGCTCTCGACGTCCACATCCATCACCCTCCTGAAAATTTGCGGGCGCGGGAGCAGGCGCTTCGGCGGGCGCTGCAGCAGGCGCTCTAGCGGGCGCTCTGGCGGGTGCTCACGCACCCGACGATTTTCGCAGTTCTGAGCGCCTGCTGGAGCGGGTGCTAAGTTCAGATTATGCAAATGGAAGAAA
>JAPYYZ010012869.1:0-13286 GCA_030522705.1 Eretmocerus eremicus | reverse complement strand
TTCGAATCAAGTCTCTAATCTTTTGCAGAACACCGTCAAAGTTGACTTCGTGTGCGCGGTGGCCGGCACCTGAACTATTTGCTCCGACGTGCCCTTAATTGTTCAATTTTGATAAACTCGCGAGACTGGTGGAACTTTTAGCGAGGAGAGAAAACGCTTTCCAAGGAAGATTTTGATATCTCATCCAACTTCGTGCCCATGGCATACCTGCCGCATCAGCAGTGTACAATGTACGCATGGAAATAGTCGGGTACAGCAAACATCACGTTTGCTTTTGAAAACCTTCCAGAAAAAAGGACTGGAAACAGGTATCGTTTGTTACAATATTATCAATGTCAAAATGAATCTCTCAGTATCTAAGACGATTGATAATGCCAAGATGGTCATCGCATACGTACACATATCTTGATATTTCATCCTAGCCAGACTGTCGGGGTGGAACAAAACGCGTGTACACGCGTCAAAATTGCCAGTCACCCCCATCGTAGAGTATCAAGTCGACGAATCACCCTCTGCCCTCCCAAGCAATGCGGCAACATCACTCCGCGGACGCCAGAAGCGCAGACAGGGTATAGGCGAAGCATCGGCGAGGGTGGAAGAGGGGCGCGCCGGAGAGCCCGGGTCGACCCAGCAGCAGCGGAGCAGCAGACGCGGGAGTATTGATCGCCCGGGAGAAACGGAGAGAGGCAGAGCTGAATCCCGCGCCGGAGCAGAGAGGAGGAGGCGCGGCAGGAGGAGAGGAGAGAGAGAGAGAGAGCAGAGCGGCGCCATCGTGCGCGCGTGTCTACCCATACGGATGAGAGAGCCGCGGGGCCGCCGAGAGAGGCCTATATAGGCGGTATCCCGGGCGACGGGCCGCGCCCTCGCCCACCTCGCGTCCCGCGGCCCATCTATTATTCAGCCGCGTAAATCGTCCAGCAGCCAGCAGCCGAAGCGGCTTATCGTACCCAGAATCCACTTTGCTCGATTGGATTATGCGCCGAGCGGAGTAGAGCCGATGCCGGACGGGTGACACGCTTCGACCGCTGCATGGACAGCCCACCCCCGCAGCCATTTTTATCTCGCGATGCGAGCGCGCATCTCGTCGTTCGTGACGATCGAGATCTAGAACTGCTGATTTGTGGATCCTTTCTAGAGGAGTGAGATCAAACATGCAGTTATCGATCGTCTGCTTGAAGAATCCACGATGAAAACTGACCATGGAATTACGTGAGGAGTTCCCCGTCGATACTTCGTGAAATTTTACGTGGACGGAGCCTCCACCTTATCGAAAAAGCTGGGGTGGATATCCCCGTGAAATTCCTCAAAAAAAGTCCAAAACGCCATGTGGAATTTTTTCCGTGACAAACTCCACGGGGAAATTCACGTGGAAAGAATTCCACGTGAATTTATTAATCAAAAAACCAATGTAGAAGTCCACAAAGGAGTTTCACGTGGGGTTTCCCGTGAAATTCTACGTGGAAAGTCGAGAAGTGCCACTTGAAATTTCTGCATACGAGGAGTTCAACGAGGCAATCCACGTCGATTTTAATATTCACGTGTTCCACGCGGCATTTTTGGACTTTCCACGTAGAATTCTACGAAGAATCCAAGAGAATTCCACGGGAAATTCCACGCAAAGTTTCCACAAGCATTTCCATGGAGTTTCTGGATCGTGTATTGCTCTCTAAAGATGTTGGTTGTTCTCGACCCAATCTCAAGAGTCCACGTGGAAAACCCCCATGGAAATTCTACGTGGATTCCCCGTGGAATTCCCTGGAAAAATTCCAAAAATGCCACGCGGCATTATTTGCACTAGGGATTCTATGTGGAGATCCACGTGACATTTTTGGAATTTATCCGGGGAATCCCACGTGGAATTTTCACAGGGATTTCCACGTGGACTCTTGAGGTCGGGGATAACCGACTGGAAAAACCAAGGTGAAAATTTACGTGCATATCCTACGTGGAATTTGCTATGGATTGCTCGTGGGTTCCACGTGAAATCCTTCGTGGAAAGTCCAAAAATGATGCGTAGAATTCTGTTGACTGGAAAATCTACAAGGAATTTCACTTTGACGAAATCTTTGTGGCATTTTTGGGCATCCCATGTGGAGCTCTACATGGAAATCTATGGTGAATCCTCGAATCCCACAATAAGTATCAAGTGGAATTTCACAAGAACTTTCACGTGAACTCTTCAGTACTATCTCTGTTAAGTTCAGGAAGGAATTTTTTTTGCAAGTTGACATTATTTCACGAGAACTTGTGTACGAGCTTGCGTGGCATTGCGATTTCAGAAATCCATGGAGGGTACTTATGAAACATTTCTGAACTTTCCTCGCGAAGCTCCCTTCAAAAAATAACGATCTAAGTAGACTGACTAATGACAGATTCATGGATGAACCTACGATACTTACGGTAAATGCAGATTGTAATTCCGCAAATCTGATTGTGCTGCAAAACGTTGAACATTTTGGAGGATAATGATTACTCAGAATTTAAATGAAAAAATTGACGATGGATTCCCGACAAACGTCTAGAGAAAATAATGGTGGCGTGCTTACATGAATGGGTATTGCTTGCACGGGCAATTCGAATTTGTTTTATCCGCTCATTACTCTTTCACGCAGTCGAACAGAGCGTCAACCGCAACGGTCGCTTATGTGCATACTCATACCTACATATATATATTCGTATGTACAGCAAACATCGTGCATGCTCGAGTGTACTCTCGCGTGTACACACACGATACATCGTTACACACGTCGAATTAACGCTAACTGCTCGACTTGCCCTATCCACAGCTCCCCATCAAGCCGTTGTAATTCAACTAGACCTGGTGCAGCTTTTCCGGATCTTATTAATACAGTTCACACTTGTGCCGGACCTTGAGCACTGTGTTTGCTCCGATGGGCAGCATTTAGCCTATATTTTGGATTATCGGTTGTTGTAGTTGTAAGTCATCAGGGATAACTTTTGAGGAAATCGCCCTGGGCAGATGACGAAATAACTATCAATGACGCGCAAACGTACACAGTTGTGGGCCGACATGACCACACGCTTGATGCTATTTGCGATCCCGGTGGATGTACTTTGTGTAAAAATGTACCTATCAAATGGCATATTAAATTCTGATGTGTTCATTCAGATTCGACAGGATAGCTCATTGTGTATTTCGATCTGATTGCTGTACAATTTTATCAACGTCATCAGATCGCACAACGAGCTTGGAGGTCTATTGGCTGGTGCCTTGCCGGTCGTGCAGACTCGTATAATACATCCTCCACTCGGCACCTCATTGTTTCCAAACGCTCAAATGCATGTGTGCCCTGACCTCGGCCCTTGGCTGCGTGACAAAATGAAGACACGAGCTCTGTCTCTGCATTGGGATACAGTAATGTTGAATGTTCCACGTACCTTCCGGTGGATAATTGTACTTGAAATTAGTCTGTGGCCCTTCGGAAATTTAGACAAAGCGCGGAACGTCATGATGCCTGGTAATTTTTTTGATACATCGCTATTGAAAAACTTTATTGGGCATCATGGCTGGTGGGATCATTTCAATATTTTTGGGAGATTGAAGTTAGAAGTCTCGAAGAAGCTTCCAATTTCAAAAAGACCGATCCATACATTCAGTTGAGAAAGGATCGACCCTGGAAGTTTGAAATTTTCAAGATGCCTCTCAAAGTTTGAATGCTAGAATAAGTCCTTTCAAAACAAATGATTTTAGATAGATTGGTTAAACGTCTTGACCTCGGAATTTTGGAGAACCCACGTTCGTACACTTCTTGAACTCATCAACAGAGCTTGTAAATGACCTCAATAAAGCCGAAATTCAATCGAAACTTTCACATGGTTTCATCAATGAGAATTTTCGGGCAATGCTTGTACCAGGAATTCCACTTTTCACGTCCTGTCGAAGAGTTTGGTATGGTTCTGCCATCGAGAAATGATGGATGCTGTGTGGCAAGTTTGGAACATACAAATCTGGGCTGTTCAGTGTAAATATTACTTTGACAAAAGCTCCAAAGTTCTGACTAACTATAAAGTCTACGTGAAGACTATATCTGCTTATGAATTTCGAAATGGGAAAGAATTGGTACTAGCTATTGATTCTGTTGATTATAACCCTTGGACAATAGAGGCCGCTCACTTGAAATTTCTGCAAAAAAAATTGTGAGCCTGAATTATCATAATATGTACGAGGACCACGAAGTAAGCCTAGAATAGATTGGTATTCCTGAACCACATTGTACTTTTTTCAAAAATTCATCTTGATCACGCGCATGGAGTATCGTCAAAATCCAGATCAGATTCCGTCGTACCTGCGGGCGAAGACGAAGCCATGCCTCATATAGAGCCCAACTTTTATGCTCGAATCGTTGGTCCTCTAGAACTGCTATGGGTTATTCCATTCCTCTGCATGCAGAAAGAGGAGGAGTTGGTAGCAGACAGAAAGAGAAGAGGCAGAGAGGAGGAATATGGCGGGGCAGCGAGCAGAGAGCAAAGAGAGGAAGGAGAGCAAGGTTGTGCGCCGGGGACGCCACCCGGTTGGCAGAGCAGCAGAGGGCCGTCAGCTATCTCGGCGCACACGGGGAGAAAAGCTTGGTGCGGCGTGTGTTGGGCGCGAACGGTTGCCTGGATACGAGCTGGCACCGGGGCCGGGGCTGCCGGCAGATATTCCCGGGCGGCCCTCGAGCGGACGGGTCAATACGTTTGCGCGCCCGGCCAGAGCTCTCTCTCTCTCTCTCTCTCTCTCTCTCTCTCTCTCTCTCGTCTGTGTCTGCCGCATCCGTTCTCCTCCTCCTCCTCCTCGTCTGCCTCTTTCTCTGACCTCCGCGTTCTGCTACTGTACCCTCACACATGTACGCAGAGAGTCGGTCGCAATGTACATTGAGATGGAGAGATTCCGCCTCTCGCTCGATCTCGACGATCCCTCCCGCACTGCGGCGCGACCATGTCTGGGGCCGAGGCCGCAAGCCCTGCCCCTCGCGTCCTCAGAAACTCGGGTGTCTTGCGTACAAGGATGCACGAGGAATAAATATTTTTTTGGACGAATCGGTGGAGCGATGAGACCATTTGCATCTGGTCCATCGTATGTGGGCTCGGATTGGTTATTTTTTTCTCCGGGCGCTGGCGAGGGCTCGCTCGCATCCACGATGATCAATTCATCAGGACGTTCAAGTATATTGGAAGCAGGAGGATTGATTAGAGAGAATTTGAAGGATATTTCTCATTGATGCCTTGCAGACATTGGCGGATAATGATGCATAGGGGCGATGTCAAACTCTGAGATTCTATAGGATTTTATTGAGGATTTATACAGGGATCATTGGACGGGGACTTATTATCTAAAAAGGATCCTTGATCTGGCCAAGCCTTGATGAAAAAGTCCAGAAGATTTACGGAGATTCTCTTCAGAAGAACTCTTGCAGAAGCCCACGATAGTAACTCATAGGGTTAGCGCGTTCAGAATTTTGGGAATTTTTTTATGAGAACTCGGAGGGAGGAGAGGAATGTTACAAAGTCCGCGTAAAGTTTGCATTTTGTTGGTATGTTTCACAAAGTTGGTGTGAATACTCAGCTGATCGGATCAATCGGCTTGTTGCGATATCAGCGAAAGTCCGTCGAGGATTCTTAGTGGCTTCCCCTAAAGGGAAGTCTCAAAATGCTTTGCAAAGACCCAAAAATGAGCTCCACAAGAAGATCTATATCAATATTGTGGATTTAATGTTCAAAATCAGAAGGACTCGTGATAATCCCTTCGCCTATCTATTTTTAGCTTATTTACCTGGATGCTGAACTAATTCAATGTTATTGTTTATATCTTGTCAAAATTAAAAAGGCTGGGAAAGCGCTTTCATCGTGGACCACACACAATCCAGGTTACATCGTGTATTGATCTACATTATCAATGATATAATGGACTGAGAATCTGTAAATGACTTCATTGAGACCAGATTCATAAGTATTGCAACACAGACTGTCAACGTTTACGACTTCGCCATAGTCTGAGGGCCAATTCACGTTGGTGGCTGTTCCGGATCTTCACGTTTCTGCGTGCTCTTTCGAGAGCTTCCACAACCCCTAACACAAACCGAGCCTCAAGCGTTTGGTTCTCATCCAAAGCATTGTCTAATAATGTTAATCACCATCCACATGAATATTGTAATTCATTGGAGCATCAAGCTCATCCAAAAGTCTTTTATGTCTAAGAAAACCTGCCGTAGCGGTTGACAAACTACAGTGCATTGTGACAAGCATCAAGGGTCGGACATTGATTTTCATACGCAGCAATTTCGCTAAAAGATCGAATTCCATTCAAGCATCTGGTGAAAATGTCTCAAAATGAAGTCAAGCGTTAAAATGCCTACAAACGCGATCGCAAAGGTATAACGCCATCCTCTCCATGCTCTTCGCCAAGCTTCGGTGGCAAATTAGTGTCTGCGTTGCCCACCATCGCATTCTGCAATATCTTCCGCATATACGGCGACTCGATTACTCGATTCGACCCCCCCGCCGCGCCTCGCTCTCTCTCTCTCTCTCTCTCTCTCTCTCTCTCTCTCTCTCTCTCTCTCTCTCTCTCTCTCTCTCTCTCTCTCTCTCTCTCTCTGCCGCCACTCTGCGATTTGCTACACGTGAACGATGTATATGGTGCTGCGTTCGTTTATACACACGCGTTCACCGCTCGCGCGGAAATTGACTCCTCCCGCGCGTCCGAGCACACATAGCCGAGCTGTAATGCACGTGTGTAGTTCAAACAGCGAACCGTAAGTCTCCGTCACCATCCGCCTTTCTCGATTCGCTTCTTTGGTACCTATATTCAAGCGACGACCGGACTGCGACGATCTATATTGATAGTCTACGTCCTACGTATGATAGTTTCAAGGTAACGATGCTGATGACTGCTTGCTCATCTCAGAGATGGGGTCTATTCTCCGATGCGAGCGAATCCGCGTGCTTGAAATCGATACCTTTGTAAGGGATGTTTCGTGGGAACCAATTCCTGAATATCTCATGAGGAAATCCTTAGATTCGCGAACGAAATCATCCTATACGGATCGATAAATGCGAATTTGTCGGAAAACGTTAATATAGTTCAAGTGGTATTTGTGATCATATGCGAAGGCGAGCCGCGCAGTGCATGCGTCCACAGCTATAGTGATACGCTGAACGGGGAAGCGTTGCAAGTGCAAAGCTTGCGCTCGTCGTGTGACGTTGAAACGATGAAATTTTTAATACGCGTCACCAGACTCACCGCTTGGCATTGGAATTTAATATTTATCATGTTAGACCGATCAGCTTGCATGTGTATAGAACTTAGCGCTGCGGATTACATATTGAGTATAGTGAAATTCTTGGTGAAATTACAGAGAGGCCAGATGAGTTTCCAGGAGCTAAAGCTTATAATAATCAGACCCTCTCGTATCCAGTTTTGTTCTCATCTGTAATCATCTATATACCATTCGATCTTGAGAATATATATATATTGAGGAATCATACACGGCTTTGTACATGTACGTGCAGATTACAGAAGTGGAGGTAATAATCATCATAGCGTGACCTGGAAGAGAATAATTCAACCGCTCATCACATTTCATGCTCAAATCGATTTCGATACTGTGGCTGTCAAGCACAAAATTGCAGTTGGAAAGCAGATCGCGGGAAAACGAGATGAATCATCCGCGTTGAGTGTGAATGATGAGTGCGACACAGTTTTCTAAGGTGCTGGAGATCAAAGGCGATCCGAGCTTATTGCGAGAACTATAAAAAAATGTTAACACGATTCTGCCATCATCCCATTACACGGTCGCTTCAGCTTTGAAGGGCAACTCTACCACGACTGGCCCTAAATCGCTCTCTATGAGATGGTTTACAACTCCAAGCTTTCCTCCCAATGATTTTCCCTCTCGAATCCGAGCTCGAATCGCGAGGTTCTCTCTCAAACCTTGAAATAAACGGACACCTGGCATCTGACCAAGTAGCTCTCCACTCAACATTTTCTATCCGGTTGGGAAACGCGTTTCTATCGGGCTTACGATGATGCCACGACGAGAGATACATCCGAGAAAACGAGAGCCCGGGGATATCGACAATATGGCGCAGTCGCGGCATAATTCATCCACATTCGGAAAGCTGCGGAGGGACGCGCGCGCGAGTGGATATACGTATGTATATCTGCAGCAAAATGGAGGCTGAAGGCGTGGGTCGATCCCGGGTCGCCTTTCTCTCTCTCTCTCTCTCTTCTCCGCAGCGCGTCGCACCCCTACCTCGGCCCTGCTCCGCTCGGGGGTGGCTGCGGGCTCACAGCTCTGCGGCTCCCCTCCATCCTCGAGCAGCCTCGCCTCGCTGCGCGTACCTCATATACTCGCAGCCGCACATTATCTCGTCCACCCGCCCCCTGTCCTGCTTCTCTCTCTCTCTCTCTCTCTCTCTCTCTCTCGCTCTCTGCCCCTCTTCCTGCCTTTCTCTTTCCGCACTGCTCTATCTCTCGAGTTCTCGCGCGCTTTATCCGCCCGCTGCGATGTATATGTGCCCTCCTTGTCACACGTACACGCGCGTGTGTGTGGGGCAGGTGTTTGCGAGTGGTGTGTGAGTGTACGCTCGATTTGCCGAGTCGTGAATTTTTAAGCCGCGCTGCCTGCATCTTTCATTTTCAAACGATTTTCCCAGCGCGCCACCCCGCATCGCCTCTCCTCATCTCTATCCCAATGCTATTTTCAACTTTGTATGCTAGCCACTCGCTTACAGCGCTCCTCCATGGTCAGGATGTTTTGATCAGCATCTATATACTGCATGGTAGAGCTGGTTGCCTTCATAAAGCTGATTGGCGATGGTTTTTTTTCCCTTCCTGCTCTTGCAATCAGTGCACCACTGAGGAAATTAACCTACTTCCCCTATATCTTGGGGTCAAGATGAGTTGAGGTGCGTGTTTGTCTTATTGGATATTTTGGAAATAATTCGACCGTTGTGTGGAACAATATGTGATTATTCTATTGCTTTTTAAATTTATCGATCATTGATCTTCACTTTCCTTCCGTGGTATACGTTAGTTGTTTATGGTAATTTCACACGGAAGTTTGGTTATTATAATTCTGATCGTTTGACATTTTTCAGATGCTATGAATTTCGATAGACTTTTATCCATACGAAACTTGGAGGGAACATTAATCTTTTAGGGCATAATTGAAATTCATAAAAATAGCGTGCAACCAAAGCTCGCCGAATCGGGTACCTTCTTAAATTGGGACTTTTCTCTTCTCGGAATGAGCAAAAGTACTTTAGCTTTTATAGAGCTTTCCCTGTATAAGTTGCGCACTCCAATATGTTGGGCTCTACCTACATATGGGTGCATTTTACATTCCTTTCAAATGAAACAACATACAAATGCAACCCTGTCATATTGGGCGCTCACTTCGGAACTCGGGCATAATAAATTATCTTTTTTTTTTTCATATCGAGGAACTGATAGATTAGATGTGGGCCATTCTCCACTATCGCGTCAATCATAAGCAGTGCCTCAATGCTCGGGATGGGGTGAGGCTAAAGATTTAAAACAATCACCAACTGCTGATAAAATCCCAATTCTTCTGTAATCGACAATCACCATAGACACATTCATCGTTACTATATTCTTTACGTAAGAGTTTCCAATGCTCGAATGTAAACTCCGAGGCTGCTTCATTCATAAACTCCACAGCTTTTTCTGTGTCTACAATAACTAACGACAAACTCTTGACAACAATAGTATCCTATTATGATTATTTCAGTCATGAGAAGATAGTCTTCACTCGTAATCGTACCCTCAGGACTAGTAACTATACCGACAACCCATACAATTGGTGCAATCGCGTATTCGCGTAATCTACGTGTTCCTCGACCCACAGAGTCTGGATGGAGTGAGAACCAGAATTCCGCTTCAATCTAAATCGAGAAGTAGGGCTCTTCAAAATCCCACACTATTCCATTCTTGGAGGCGTTTGAAACTTCAGAATCGATCGTTCTTCGCGCCACGTAGTTTACAAAAAAATACGTGGTAGTGGAGAATGTTTAATATCGATATTATATTGACGTATTCAAAGGGTCAAGCTATGATTAATGCAACCACATGGCTTTTATTACAGATGTTCCTGTAACACCTCCTCCATGGACCAAATTTGTTATGACTCAAATTGATGCACACTTCAATGATTTTTTTAATTCATTGCACAGTTCTCATAAAATTACGAGTTCCTCCGGAGAACTATGATTCGATATTTGGTCATCATTTTTGTTATTTGAGTCGTGAAGGATTAATATCAAATGCAGTCGAGTATGTTTCAAGGAAAGTATATTTAGTGCTTGTCACATCTCATATATAAGCAAGAAATTTTCATCATCTTGCACCACGGCACATTAACCCGGAGAGCAGGAAAAGAGGGAAAAAGCGCGAGGAACGCAAGAGTAAGCCGCGTGCCAGCTAAGAATTTTCCTCGTTGCACGCAATTGCCTCGTACCGCGATCTACACACTTATAGGAGCGCTTGATGTAAGAGCGCGTCGACGAAAGTGCCTTCATTCGCATTTGGAGATTGCTAATTCGGCGCAGTTGGCACACACTTACTCAGGAGCCGCGTGATCCGCATCCAAGATCATTGAACTCGAAAAAAGCTGCTGACAGACCGAGTTACTGCGCTACTCTCTCATCTATATGATCTTCGAAAGTCAATTTTCTTTCCTCGGGATTTCCAGTTTGCAACCGATGTAGTCACTCTCGATTTTCTCGTTGTTGATATTTTTATGAGATTCATTCTCTTCCGGTCTTTGCTATGAGAATTGATCGAATATCCTACTTTGTAGTAACATTATGCTCAGCAGTTTTATAAGTCTTCCAGAAGATGATTCTTGATTATCATTGTTCGCTTCAGAAGGTGTTTATAGTTCTCTTCCAGGAATCTGCATTTCTCAGATTGATCTTTGTCACACTGAAAAATTGTTTTGCTTGCTTAATTTCATACAGTTCGTTTCATTCAGCTACATATTCAACTACATTCATTTGATTTCGTCAAAAATGTTAGTCTTTGAGTATTTTAAGTTTGTAGTATCTTCTTCGGTGATACCTGTCAAAATGCTGCGAGTCTGCTAATAATTATAATGATAAGTAGTTATAATTATATTGGTAGGTGCTCGCACATTTTAGTCTGAGAATCTTAACGCTCTTTGATCATCTGTAGGGATTTGATTTAAACGTACGATAATTCTCCAAAATTCTATCGTAGATCTCGGTGTCATTTGTAGCATGGCTTATTGTAGAGCTGCTCATACGCGTAACTTCGATTTTAGGGAATGAGATGATTTCATTTCATGTAGCAGAGAGTCCAGTTCCAGGAACGCGGCAAAGCTGGTGCTTCTCGTGCCTTCAATTTGACCTCTTCCAAGGGTCCAGTACTCATTCAAGTGGTTCAAGTCATTTAGAAGCTCACTAGCAAGTAGAGGGTCAACCTTGCGGATCATGGATTTGACCAAAAATTAGAAAATCATCTTGTTTCGGTGAGAAGTGCAGATATCCCAGCGGGTTTAGTCCCATAGGCCTTGTGTTCCGAGAGACAGCCATGGATATTAGCATTGCTAGTCTACTCGTATGAATGACTATTTAACACGGGCCTATGTGAGCAATGCTAATGTCCCTGGCTCTATCTCGGAACAGAGAGCCTATTGGTCTAAACCCTCTGAGATATCTTCATTTCTCACCGAAACAAGATGATTCCCAAAGTTTAGGCCAAATCCGTGATCCGCAAGGTTGACCCTCTACTTGTAAAACATACCTCTAAAGAATCCAACTGAATCGAGTAAAGTCTAGATATTTCCAATAAGTTAAGAGGACATTTTTAGCATGCGCCAGCTTTTCGAATAGAGCTAAAAAGTCAAATTCAAATTAGCTTGCAAACGCATTTAGCATTATACAGAATCCAAATTAACGAAAACATCATTTTTCGGTATTTTCTACACGCATATCAGCACGGCAAGCTGTAAACTATTCAGTACCGAAATGCGATAGGTGGCCTTCAGTTGGTACAAGTTACCATTTTATAAATCAATCAATACATAGACCAATAGAAAACACGGAGATCAATCGCGTTCAAGCAATCGAACTCTGCCCAATCCTTATTTTGCCTTTCATTCTTCCTCCTCCTATGCCATCTCTCCCTAGCAACCGAGTGACCTCTGTCGCGACGCAATTGCACTGCAGATATTGGTTGAACGCATTCCTACTAGCTCAGATCCCGAGCAATAAGGCGCGATGCTTCATCATCTCCCTTGCGCTGTCCACTACAACTTCACATACCATCTCGACTCTACTGATTCGGGGCTCGCGACAATAAATGCAACAACCGACTACGTATATCATCAGTGCGTGGTATCAGTTATCACATGTGTCAGCTGGAATTTGCCTTGTCGTAAAATACGTATCCACTCGCCTCTCGCTTTCAGTCAAATTTTGCGTGCCCCGCGAACGTCATGATTTGTACTTGCTCGCGTGCTCAAGAGTTGATGCGACGATTGCTCAAGAGAAGACGCTCCCTATAGGTATACGGGAGCCATTCGAGCGCGCTCCTCGGAATTGAGATTGGCATCATCGAGTGCGAAGGTCTCGTATCTCCGAATCGGATACGACTCGCGCGTTTCCGTATTGAGCAACTTGCGCCGACGAGGCGAGATTCAAAATCAGAAGCGATGGAGCCTCGTGCTTGAATGCCGAGTAGCTGCCCATCATTGGTCACATTTTATGCTTCGTCAGTATGAGGTAGGAGCTGGAATACGAAGATTTTTTAAGGAATCTGACGTTGTCGGGGTGCTGCAGCTGCTGGGAGAGCGTGCTTTGGCGTGCCGGACATGCTCGTAGGGGGCGGGGCGTATGGGCAAATAATGTGGGCGAGACACGTTCTTCATTCGTACAGAAACGATCGCGCACACTCTCTCACACTCCGACATACATCACAATCGATCAGACGGAGACTCCGAAAAAATGTGCATCGCGGCGGACGCGATGGGAGCTTCTCTTCTAAGGCTTGACTGCCACAAGGCTAAAAACTAAACTCCCGATCGAGCGGCTGATCCTCCCTATTTATACCCCGTCTGACTCTATACAATTCAACGTTCGTTATATTGAGTTATGATAACATTATGTTTGCGTCACGAGAAGGAGATCGTGAGCGGCTAATTAACAACTTGTTTGCTATGTCGTGATTCACCGTGGGCGTCGCGTTAAACGGGCCTCGTGTAACCGGGCGCGCGCCGTGATTCGGGGCCAGCTGCGTGGCTTCA